>JAQGCH010001330.1:0-16192 GCA_034699485.1 Nanhermannia elegantula | reverse complement strand
CGCTCTACCACTAAACTCCACGGCTCATCCCGCAGTGACTACATTCCTATAAACTAACCATCTATAATTTCTAACCATCCTAAATAGGAAATTTTCCAATTAATAAGTTTACAAATTTTGCAACACTGCACAAAAGTGGGTTTAATACAAATTCGTGCCAACAGTTTTGCATTTGCGCGATATAACAAAGTTCAAAATTAGAATTTATTCATGTTTTCGGTGCATTTAATTAATTCAAAACTTATTAGACTTTTGCTAATTAGACTTTATTAAAATTTGTTTTTTGTCGTATTAATATTTATATTTAATGAAAAAGTCACAAAAAATTGACAAATGTTTCATTTATCTGAGTGCTGTTCTCTATGGTCACAGCACTTATTATGTTGTATTTTTATATGCCATTAACACCATATGAAAAGAAGCCGTCGAGATATTTAATGGCATGACTTCTCATTCGCTTACTTACTGTTTAAGAATTGTTCTATTATTGACTGCACTTTTTTTTAACTCAAAGCATTTTGAAAACGACTCCTTATGACTAGTAATGGGCATAAGCTCACTTTATGTGAGCTTTAGCTTATCATTTTGGGGTTAGCTTGAGCTTGAGCTTTGAGCTTGTATTAAAAAATTTGAGTTACTATACAACTTTTTAGGGTATATAAAAGCCTATTCTATTATTTAACTCAAATTTATATCTAATATATTCTCACGTGTGTAGTATCAAAAACTTTTAAAAGTAAATTAAGGAATACTCTCCGATTTTAATCCAAAATTCAAGGCAATCAAATTCTTGAGTGAGCTTGAGCTTATATTGAACTAACCGAGCTGCAGCTCAAGCTCGAGCTTAGCTTTCGCCCTTCACTACTTATGACTTTCACATACACTCTTACCCTATTCTGGGGAGACTCAAGACAATCGATAAGTAGTTGACTTCAATGATATATTTTTGAGTTAAAGAAAGCAAATTTGAAGAAAATGTTAGAATGATTAGTGAAAATGCAGTTATACTTAATTATTAAAACAGTCCTCTTTGTTATTGGCAATTAAAGCACACAAATATATAATAGGTATTAAAATCTACTGAATAAGTAAATTCATATAAAACGAGCATTAAATTGAATTACAAGAATGACACAATTTTGTAATTGATTAGTAAGCAAGTGCCAGATGTGAGGTCAATCTTGATATATGAGCACAATTTGTACACTACAAAGATGTCGTGTCAAATTGAATTGAATGAGACTAATTTGCAGAAATGGTAGCCATGAGTCCCATTTTCTCAATTCTAATTTGGTTTATATTTTCGTGCAAAACCTCGTTTGTGTAAATTCTTTACCACAACAGATGACCAACAATATAAGTGCTTAAGCAATAAATGTGCGGTTTCACCTCAATCGAAGTTTTTACATAAAATTTGCTCAGAACAGAAAAATTATTCCTTCAAATTCTATTTTGTAAAGTAAATTCTAGCACACAATTAGAGTTCAAATGAATTATTCTGTAGATATCTGTTTCACTCTTTTATCGATAAGAAGTTATGAAAACTCGTGGGTTTCTGAGTCTTCGAATTTTTTGCGTTTTTAAATAAAAACATTAAAAGTCATGTTGTTGTCGTTGTTTATAAATTTAAAAATTCTTAAAAAATATTCAAATCTGAAATCTTATTCAAATTGAAAGGTGTTCTTCGAATTTTTGTTGAAAAACCAATTTTTATATGAAAAATGAAAGACTGCACCAAGATATACATTTTCAGTTTCGATTTTATTGTGGGTGGTCCAGACCCCCTCTGACCACCTCATTGTGCATCCATGCATTAGAGGTCTTAAAATATAAGAAGAGTCAACGATTAAAATAAACTGTTATCTCGATATTTATTAATTGCCAGTAACTTTATCTAAAAATAAGCCAAATTGCATGTTACGAATTCTTAACACAAGAATAAAAATTGTATTCTTTTATATATATTTAAATGAATTTAATATCTTTCCTAAAGAAATGATAAAATGTCATAAACGGCAAATAATTTATAGCTACACAGCTGTATGAGCTTTCTTGTTATATTCTTAATCCTGTTCTTAATAACACTGAATATGAAAATAATAGTAAATTTACATTTATTATGCAATTCAGTAAAACTAATATAAAGGAGTTTATGAGTAAACTTAAACCCTTATATCAAAGTGAAATGTTATGCGAATTCCAAAAATCAATGAAGTGTAAGCAAAAAGCAAAAGTATTCATTTGATTTCAACACAAACAAAAATAATCCAATTTATTGTCACAATGTGTCAAAAGTTCTTGAGGACCATGAATAATGATTCTTTCAAAAAATGATTTAATTTCAAATTAACGAACACACTCGATATTAACTTTAGTTAAATTGTCCAGACATGCACTTTGGGCGACCTTTTTCACCAAATAACCATTTTCGAGGAATCAAAAATTCATTCGTTTAATGAGATTATCTTTTTGTAATTTCTGTGATAAAAATACCCAAAACAAGAATAAACATTTTCAGTTCATGACTTTATTGAGTTTTCAACCCTACCCAACTGTACATTAGTGTTGAGACCATTTTGGCCATAAAAGCCATTTAATTTTAACATTAAGTAATTTTTAGTTGTTATGAATCTGTTAGATATGTTAGAATAAAGAATTGCTTTAATATATGAAATTAAATATAAGGGACGGTGCAATCTCTTGAAACTAATGTTAGTACTTGTAATTGAGAAGTAACAATTGCAAAAATGAATCCGTAAACAAGTGTCAAAAACAAATGTACTTCGCTCTTTCCAAATAATAAATGCCACATATTCTTGAAAGAAAAGCTCAGACTTATTAATATTCACATAGAATTGTCTCGTTTTTCATGACATCTTACGAGCGAAAGGTAACAAATAGACTAATGTTTTTTGAAATTATTCATTTTCATGAATCATGCATTCATGTCTAGACTTTTAAGATAACTAGCGATGACGAGCCTGAGCCTAAGCTCGAGCCTTGAGCTTGACCCTGAATGTAGATTTAGTAAACGAAATGAAAGAAAAATTAGATTTAATTTAATTCAAATAAATTGAGTTTTATTTCAAATAATAAATGGCATTCATTCAGAATTGAAGTATTTAAGCATAGATTCCGAGCATATTAAAGCTTCAAATGAGTCTTTCGGGGTCTGTTTCGCGATTTTGATACGCATTCACCAGCTTTTGATATATAATATATGCCAAAGATATGCATTTTATTCGCAAAGAACTTCATATGTCTTTTGAGAGTCAGCACAGAAACAGATTTTTCATAATTTGAATCACATTTCATGCAATTATACGGATCCTTTTTCTTATCATAAACGTAATGATCCTTTCTTTTGAAGTTTCTCATAATATCCACACAATTATTATTATCTTTTGAAATACATTTTTGTAAATTTATTTCAATAAAAAATAGATGTATTTACAATCCTGTTTACTATTAACATACAGTATAACAAGTTATACCTTTTATTTTTTTAAATTGAAGGCTTTATTGTTATTATTTTCTAAAATTGTGAGTCTGAGCCTGAAAAAAGTCCGAGCCTGAGCCTGTTCATCACTAAAGATAAGATTATTGCAATAATTTACATATTTTATTGAGAGACAAATGAGTTTATTTTTCAGGCAAATATGTATCGCATTGTATAATAGGTATTGTACAGAATTTTCAACGAGAATCAAACTCTTTATTCCTTTGATTTTTGCATAATTTCTAACAAACTATTAGAATATCTTATGAAACAATTTGTTTAATGAAATATTGAGAATAATGCGAATCAATTATTCAAATAAAATGATTTTTCCTTTCTATCCATTATTTAATAGGTTTACAATTGAATCAAATTTAATAGTTTTTAGTGAAATATTATTTGAAATCTAACAGATTATCTGTATATACAGTGTAAAACATAGTATTATACAGTGCTGACAATAGTATTCTGTATAATATTTTTTTCATTTTTAGGGAATAAAGAAAAATATACTTTGCTTTAAGAAATGCCGTCACTCTGGCAGACGATTCAATTAAGATATATAATGCAAATAGTGAACAGTGTATTTCTTTCACAATGAAATATTATTTAATATAAAGAATCGATTTGGGATTCTTATGGAAATACAAAACTATTAAGGGATCTCAACACAAATTTTATACTAAATAAAAATAAATTTTTAATAAAATTAGACTTTCCATCTCATAATTGAAACCATTTTGATTTATGTCATCAGTTTGTCTGTAGTATTAGTGCAGTAGTTGAGAAATTATTGTCAATTTTTAAATCTAAGTCCATTTATTAGAAATAAAATCTCATAAATCTTTTGTTGAAATTAAAAGAAACGAATGCTTTGCAATTTTAGCCATTTTTCATTGTTAAATAAAAAGTGGTTTCAAAGGTAACAACAATACCTGTCAATCGATTGCTCAGATATTTATTTAAATTAAACAGAGTTTGCATTTTCATCTTTTAAAGGGCACGCATAACAAGCTTCTCAAACTTTTTTAATCGTGGCCTTAATTTTGACTTTAGCCACAAATTATGAGAATAAAAATATAATGTCTATTAATTTCAATGGCAGCTTAATGACCAGCTGAGGGTCAGAACAGATAACTTCAAAATGTATATAATTGATTGACTAATAATGTAATTATTGGTAATAAAGTCAAATTTTAAAATTCAATGTTAAGAACTCTTTGATTGTTATGCTATTTAAAGCTTTCAATAATTGATATGCAACTTATTCATAGAGCTCACCATCTCTTTTATTCCTGGATTCTTGAAGAGAAGACTCATGAGATGGCCATTGCATTGATGACCAAACAGGTTCATGTCGGCTATCATTGAGTGTTGGCTGTACTTTATTGCTGTCACGTATTGGAACACTTACAGCAATAGAATTATGATACCTTAATACTTCTGATAGCGAAGCCGCCAAAATGATTGGATGAGACCAACTAAACCAACTTGTTTGGAAGACTAATATAATAATCGTTAAATAATACGATGAGAATAGCGCGCGATATTTTGAATCATTGGTAATCATTTTTAATCTTCAAACGTTACGTCGAAAAGTAAAAAACTGACAACAATAGAGTCTCATTATCGCATTCATTTAACATTACTATAAATTGTGTCTCTTTTAGCACTTTCTTATGGCTAATGAAAACTCTGCGTTACGTTTTCTTTATCAGAAATGCAAACATTCATTTTCTCTTTTCTTAAGGCTATTTGAGATAAATGTTCAGTTCAAGAGAATAGAGAATAAGTTACTCAAAGCAATGCTTATGGTTCGCAATGCTTATGGTTCGCAATGCTTATGGTTCACTATGCGTACAACAAATTGATCCTTTTCTCCTCTTTCACTGGCCTTCTATAGCATCGCTGCTCTTCAGATACTCTATCGTTCGTGTCTTGAATCAACTCAATAAGTTTCGATACTTTCTTTATTTTATTGTTCTTTCTGGCCCTCTGTTGATCAGCTTTCAAAATTATTTAATGATTTTAAAATTTAATCAAAAAATTTAATAATTTTTATTCTATTTGTTTTTCATTTTTCCATTAAATCAGATGATAAAAATTTGATAAAAGCACTAAAATCTGATGTTAATCTGCTTTTGAGTCCGTCTGATCACGATTTTCATAAATATACCGTAGCATTAAATTTCTTTGATTTAGTAATTCATCAATAGAGAGTTGAAAAGAGCTGACCCGGTTTTATAGATATTCCACTATTCTGTGTAGAAAATGTGTAAGTAAGAGAAGAAGTTTATTTTGAAAGACAATTGATTTGTTTCTACAAAAATAATCTATTAATTAAAGCAAAATCTACTTATCAAAGAAATTATAAGTTTCTGAATCAGAAAATATTATTTTATTTATTTTTGAAGTTTTGAAATGTCTATAAATAAAATTGTAAAATAAATCAAAAATATTGCCGTGAATTTGATATCTGTTAATAACTTTTAGTAAATTGAAAGCATATTTAAAAATTAAATTTGAATGAGAATATATGTGATATATCAAATTAAAGCTTATTTATCCGACTTTTAAAAACTATAACTCGATTAATTAATTATCCTTTGGTTTCAAAGATATTTGAAAGCGAGCATTCCCTACTACGAAAACAGTTTGGAATTTTAGAGTAATAAATATATGTTTTAAGGGGTATCGTGGGTTCCTGAACTTCAATCTCAAATTGTGATGCATCATTGGATTCCGTTCGACGGGCCGAGTCGATTGATCCCATACTCGACTCCATACTGACCACTTCAGGCCAATTCCCGACGGATTGCCCAATTTCGATCAACCTAATTAAACTAATGGTCATTTGTTGTGAATTACAATAGAATTCATTTTATTTGGTTAGTTTGGTCGATACACGCGCGGTACTCAAATAGAATAGTGTATTAACTTTTTTTGGCCAGAAAATGGAAAAACTCAAAAATGCCAATATTATTCCACTCGAGTTGACCAGAAGTGGCCAGGATATTTTCGAGTATGGCATCATTCAAATCTGCCCGCCGAAACGAATCCAACAAATCCACTTTAAGGTGGAGGGTGGGGAACCCCCCCCCCCCCCGAAATGCCTTATTCCATATTTAAAGGCTATCCAAAGCTATCCTAGAAGTTTCTGAACAAAAGCTTAAATATCTTGAAATCGGATTATTCTTTCGGTTATTAATTATATTCCTTAAATTTTCAAATAAATATTCAATAATCGATTAAATTTTGATTGTATTTTGAATTGTATTTTAAAAGTTATAATTAATTAAATTAACTAAAAGTTATTAAATGCATACGTTATTATTTCTCTACATATCAATTATATATGTATACAACTGTGCGTATACGCTAAAATATGCCAACATTCCTTTAGGGCAGAGATCGGCAACTTATTTCGCCAAAAGGGCCACAAAACGCCTTATTTTTAGCCACGGGCCGCAAAAAAAGATTTAAAAATTAGAGTTCCAGGCTAGATCTGCTCTAATAAGAGAGAAAATCCAGAAGGTATAAATGTAAAGGAAGACCAAGGTGTAATTTAAAAAATTTTTTAAATTCCCCAAAAAAATGAAAGGGGGGAATAAGCTATGTATCTTCTAAAATTTTGCCAAATCAGGGAGACTTTCGGCTAATCAGGGAGATCTGGCAACCGTAGTCTAAAATGATTGAAATATAAATAGATTATAAAACTGGATTATTGACAGTGTTTTTTAGTTAAATATAATTTTAAAATTATTTTTCAAATAAACTAAACTTGAAAAGGCTATTTCGTACCATACCAAGGTAACTTTGCATAAGGGTTCACCACTTAAAAAATTGTCATTTTTTGGCGGAAAAACTAGTTTTGAGAAAAATGTGGTTTTACTTTAACTAAAATTGAAGAATCAGCTAATAAACTTTAACTAAATTCAATTTTTAAAACTTACATTTTAATTAAAAGATTTTGAAGATTCGTAGCTTAAATTTGAATAATAACTGCTTTATGTGAATCAAAATGATGTACTCATTTATCAAAATTTCGACTTACTTACTACTTAAGGGTAAATACCAGAAAGTAATATAAGTTGAGAAACTACTAAGCTATTTGACACTGAAATTTGACTAAGAATAATATAGTCTATTTCAAATATACTATTGTACTGTTATAGTAGATTTTGATTATTAGTCCCCAAAACTTATTTTTAAACTTTCCTAAAGAAAGCCGAATTTATCTACAGTTTCCCTGAGTCTCGGAGGGCCGCATGCGGCCCGCGGGCAGCCATTTGCCGATGGCTGCTTTAAGGGCTGTACTTGAGTATTAACTTCCTCCTCCCCTCCCATGATCTCCTTTAGCCAGATTCTCATAGACCCCCTATATAAAGGACGTCCGATTTTTAATTTTTTGCCACTTTTCAAAGCATTCCATCAATTCTGACCGGCTTTTAAAAATATTTCTTTACTTAAATTAGGATTACTTAAAAGTTTTAATATAATTTTGATATAAAGTTATCACTAGTGTCGGTTTCAGTTTCGAAAACTCAAACTGTTCTATAATATCAGTTTCAGTTTTATTTTTCGGAAATGAAATTCAAATTTTCCAAAAACTGAAACTCAACTGAACAGTATATCTTATATATTATTTTAAAGTTTATAATTTATAATCTTTTCATCGATTAATAACCACTTAATTTAAACTAATCGTGAAGTAAAATATTAGACTAAACATAAAACTCATTGAATGTTAGAATCAATTTTCCCTCTATTTTAAACATTTGATATACAGAATAATTATCCATTTATTTAACTTATGTATAGCTTTATTCAAAATATTCTTTAATTGAATTTTTAGACATAATTTAGAGTTAATTGAGTTTTGAGAACTGAAACTCTAATTTTTTCAAAACTGAAACTGAAATAAAAAATTGAAACTCAAACAGTAATTATCACTAGATTTAAGACTAGACATGATTAGTAATGTCTGAATACCAGTCATTTAAATTAAAGCATTTTATTAAAAAAAGATTGACTTTTATTGTTAAATATTAATAAGGGGTGATCCACAAATGATATTACGCTGAAAATGGCTATTTACTGACCCCCACTTATCCTATATAACGCAATTTTAACGTTATGTCCTATGGGGAATTTTTTCATCGCTGGACCCCCTCCCTCCCCCTTTTGCGTGACATCATTTGTGGATTACCCCTAAGACTTATTTTGATAATAGATATGCAGAGCCATATAAATTTGATTATAACTAATGTGATATGTCTTTAATAAATTAATATTTTTAAAAATTTCGAATAAATTAAAAAATGAGCTAAAATTTGAACAGACCTTTAGAAAATACTATAACATAAAGTTCTAAAGAAAACCTTTAAAAATGAAAAAATTGTTAAAAGTGTTTAACACTAGTTTTAATCTTTACAGAAAAGCACTGTTCTTTACGATTTTCTTCTCATCCCATCAATATTTTTGTAAATCTATTCTCAACTCATGGGATTAGTTATGGAATATCTATCACTAGAATCTTATATAAATAGTTCGTTTTAAATTTGTTTGTAAATAATTCATTGCACGCGAATACTGGCCACTATAGAAACGAACCAATGATATGTTCTTCACCATGACCTGAAATTTCATTTTCCCGAAAAGTGACCAGTGGTCGAGTTGGCTACGCCACTGATGCTTTACAAAAGGAAAATTGAGAGAGACGTTTTCAGCAGCCAAAGTATACAGATCTGTGCAAGTCATTAACAAGAACATTAACATGAGCCCAATCAATAATAAAACAGTCAAAAATAATTATTAGAGTAGGGATTGAATAAACATTTTCCCCCTTTCTCCTCAACGGAACAAATAACTAGTGAAGTAATCATACAAAAGTGTAGGGACTTAATTACCCTGCTAACTATGATCTGACTATGATCATTATGATATACGGCAGAGGTTCCCAAATGGTGGACCGCGACCAATAATGTCTGGGGACCGCTGATATACGGTGTTATGCAGTACAATCACTCAAAAAAAGTTATGTTGTGGTCATCCAGAAAAATATGCGGAAAGTTAAGTGTTTGAGAATAATTGAGTTTTAATGTAATACTTTTACATTAAATAGATCCATATAAATATAAATGATTGGTCATATTTAATCAAAAGAAAACTAATTAACTTTGAGACATTCATTTTTGTGACTTAAGTTTTACTTATTATTACTAAAATATTACTTAATGTCTTGTCCCTTAATTTTTATCCCTAAGCATCGCTGGACTTTTCTTTTTTGACCAAACTTTGTTTGAGTGACTTTACTGTTTATTTCATAATAGACTAACAGATGGCTTTAAGGCAGTCAATAAGAAAATAATATTATAATTCTTCCAGGAATTCTTTAAGCAAAAGGCACATCTTCTTAAATAATTTAATTGAGAATGTATTAGGTCTATACAGTTTATATAATATAATGTAGAACTAAACAATGTCCTAAACGGAAATAACGTTAATAAATTAATTAAATTAATAAAAGTGTTACTGAAATTATCATTTCTGTCATGTAATAACTTGAAAATTGAAAAAAGTAACAGAATTAAGTTTTATTCTTATAAAATATTGTCCCATAATCATTGATAGACAGGTTCGGCGGCTTAGCTCAAGGTTGGAGTTTTTTCAGGCTCAGACTCGGGTTTTAGCTCAGGCTCACATTGACTGAGCCTCAAAACTTTTATGCAGAGCAATCATCAAAGTTATTTATGATATACTTAATGAAAACTAACTGTTTTATGAATTTTGATTTAAAGGATTTTGTATATCTATAAAACTATTCATTTTTTGCTTTGACTAAACTCACGTCCAATATCAGATCCAATGATTTCTGCCTATGTCTGACCACTTTTCAACTTATATTTACTCATTTTAATCTCAAATAAGAAATAATTTGCATATCTGGCCGTTTCAAAGACAGCGATGTAGTCATTTCTTCATTAATATATTAATATATTTATATATTATTTACCCAATGAAAAGCATTAAATTGTAAAATCAATATAAAAGAGTTTGATATACTTCTTCATCTTACAAAATAAATGTGAAATCTTATTCTTAGTTAATATTATCAAAAGAAATACCGGTAAATATAAGTAATACCTGTAATAATATTATATTGTAATAATCATAGGTTTAAAAGTCTAAATATCAAATCTAATTGAAGACAGTTTCAAAGTTTTCAAAGTCTTCAAACAGAGATTTTGAGAATGAGATTATAGTCACTTAATATCATTTGATTAATATCGCAGTCCTGAAGAATTATCAATATTTTGATATATTCTCAATTCTGAACTCGAAGAATAAAAATATAGCTATGATGTGGCCATCAATCTTAGATGTTTAGTGAACCTACAGTTCAAATTGTGAATAATATTCGTGCATAACAAATAACATAACATAATCTTCATCTTCTAAACTTGCTGTGAATTCTGATTTGAACGCAAAATTAGATCTTTAAATAATAAGCCAAACATATTATATTATTATAAGTAATGTTCATATAATAGGATATAATGAGACACTTTAAAGAGTTAATTTAATACATAAATTGAGTTACTTTTGGAGCTTTATTTTTGAACAGTTCACGTACGAGACATTAGTCCAGAATAAATGTTTTGATAGAAATTAAATTGAATACAATTTTTCAATCTTTATGTCTTTTCATTAATGCATGACCTAATCCTTAATTTATTTTTGTTATAAACTTAATTAAGTTTTTAGCAAAAGACAAGCAGTCGCTTAATTTATTTTGCATTAAGTCTAACTTTCTTAATAGAATTTTCAAAATCCAATCACAAACTACCTGTTGTCAGAAAGTGATATTTTGTGTTTTGACAATTTAAATAAGAGCATGTTTGGTCTACTGCAATACTAACCAGCACAAGCCAACTGAATATCAATACTAATATGAATTTATACCATATGTTTCATACGGTATTGGAAATTGAGTCCATTTATAATGTTTGCCGTTGGCGTTCATTTTATTGTGTGGAGCGTACTGTACCGTACTGTACGAGTGTTTTATCAAATTACTATTTTAAAGCGTCACTATAGTCAAGTCACGTCAAGCAATTGATCTTCAGCGGTACACCTCATTTATATTTTGTTGTTGACCCTATTATGCTATACTAAGAAGATGTACAGTACAACGCAAGAGGAATCATTGCCTTTAGAACTTACCCAATTCACTCTTCACTGTATCTTAAAGCAAATGATCTGAGTTACTAACGATCAATGCTCAATACTATCTCCTCAAGAACTCATTTTTCTATTACCCTTATTTGCAGAGACTATCATTGAAATAAAAATGCTTCGAATCACTGCTGTAAAAAAACTTAAGCACCGATATTATGAAGTTTAAGCCGTTTTTGTGACTATAAAATAGAAACTGATAAAAATACATAAGTTTTTATTTTTAGTCAATATTATAGGGGATTTTAAAAAATATTTATAATACAAGTATTCGTATATATTCTTAGTTTTATGATAAAAAATGAAGAAGTTTTACTACTTGTTATGCTCTTTTTATTCGCATTCTAAGTACTGTTGAAGTTATTCAAATTCACATTATTATAAGAACCGGCAGTGTTTGATTTCAAATGACAAAACTCATTCCCTATCACAAGTGGAAAAGTCATTATCCTTTTTCACTCTATCGGGAAGTTATTAAATCCTTAATATCTTTTTATATCAAATACTTTTAAAAACTTAATGTGAAGAAACACTTTTGCGGTTTCCTTAATTCAAAACAGAATCATTGAGTTTTGTATATTATAATAATTTTTCTTTAATACATGAAATCTCGTAAGAATTTTTTTATTCTTGCACTAAAAACATAACTTTATGAACCAGAAGAAAGTGAATGTCAGATCATAACAAATATTTGATGTCTCCAATAGGTTTGTTTCAGTCTTTTACTCTGATATTGACAAAGGTCTTCTTAACATTGAAAATATTCTAATGAGATGCTATAATTTTTTAAATCTTACGCACAAATGAATAAATATTTTTCCGGCTTTGCACATAAACTTATGTTAATTCTTTTTAATGTTTATTAATATAATTAAAATAAAGTACAGATTCTTTAAAACTCAATAATTTTTAAACATTCCTTTCACTACATTGAGAAAATCTGTGATACAATTGATGGAAAAATAAAGAACTGAGTAAACGATAAAAAATCTTATACTGATAATCAAACGGCGTTTCATGAAAGAAGGATTTCCTGTATGTACTGAAAAAATTGGGTGTCTTTGCATTTTCTTATTATAGCTACAATACAGTATAGTACTGAAGCAGTTTTGCGATAAGCTTTTGCTACATTCAGTGTGACAAATGATTTTGACTTTGGATGTTCAGTAAACTTGATCTTCTTTAATACGAGGATGGGTAAAAAAGTTCAGCCTAACATAGTTTTGTTACAATCAAATACCTGTAAACAATACAGTATCACATATCAGGATAATATAACATCTAATATAAATAATACTAAATGTTGAAAACATTTTGCCACACATTTTCTGTATCGCTTTTTAAAATGCGATACCGTAAGTCTGGTAGGGTCAACTTGGTTCATGGGTCTCTAGGTCCATAAGTCGGTAGGCCTGGTAAATAAATAGTCATTATATTGGACATTCATAAACTTATTGCAATGGGCGCTGTCAAGACTAGATTCGATCTAGTCACCAACCCCTTATTCCTCGAGTGATTATTATCCGTTTTTAAATTTGAAAAATTATTTTCATGGACTAATTTTTAATAATTTTAATGAGATTAAGTCAGTAATAGATAATTGTTTTGAGAAAACTTTTGACATTTTTATGGATGGGATAAATTAACTCCCCCTGAGTTTTCTTTTTACGTTAGGCTCAAAACGTTATTACCAAGTTTTGTATTTTTATCACTGATAGGCTTTAGTATATTGTTGTACAGTACAAACAGAAGATCTTCTATATTACTGTCCGCATACAAGTCTAAAAGGATGCAAACATTTAATAAGAGAGTATCTATTCATTTATTATTATTTCAAATGACAGAACTAAAGATTTGAAGAAACAGTTCGAATGGTTTAAATAAAATCATTTTAGGAAATAAAGTTAACTTGAATTGATAGATATGTTCAACAAATTGAAAGTTCAAGTTATTCATGACTTTTTAATCATTTATCTTAATATTAATTTATTCAATGATATAAGTGATGTCAGGTTTGCATAAATTTATAATAAAAATTTTAATCATTCGTTTAGTATTAGAAATTCTGTTTCGGCCAACACTAAAATAAATTTTCGAAATCAATTCGGATTTAATTAGAATTAAAGTTATTTAAAAATTTTTACGAAGTTTAGAGAACATTAAATTATTTAAAATATCTTCAACCAAAAAACGTGTTCAGTATTACTGCGCTTATGCCTAACGAGTCGATGTTAATGACAAACATAGAAGAGTTGATCTATGGGTTGGGTAAGAGTTTGCTTTAAATGTTCACAATATCACAGAGGCGTACAGTAGAGAATACGGATGTTTACCAACAAGTATTTGGTTTGAAATGAGTTCACTGTTTCTATTCATTTTGGATCAAAAATGATTTTAAGTAAATCTCAAAAGAGTCGTTTCTATTTATGCAAAAAATAAAATATAAAAAATAATATCCCATCTAAAAGTTTGTGTAGAGATGTATGAGCCGTAGAGATTGGGGATTTTCAAAATCCATGAATAGCTTATTTTTTTGTTTTTCAAATTTTAAATAGGATTTTTGCATATTTAAAAAAATAAAAGGCAGCACAGCTTTTAAATTAAAGCGTATCATCTCATGAATAGTTGATTGAGTTGGAGATTTTTGACAACTTCTTCATTATTGCCTTCGCTTTAAAATCATGAACTTATATATAGATGTAATCATCGGTGGTTCAAATCAGACATAAGTTCAGTAAACTTGAATACTGCACATCAATTATTCCATTAATTAATAATTTTGGTGTTATTATGCATTTCATATATTAATGAGAATTTTGTTTTGCTGTATTTGAACGATTTGAAGGAGCATTTAATTAATCTAAAATATATGATGCCATATATCTTTATTTTATTAATACTAACAGCTAGTATAATATCGAAGACTTGCTATGAGTTAGAAATGAGTTAGAAATGATGTTAATCATTATGAGATCGCTTACAACTTGAGTAAAACCATATTCAAAATTTCCATTATAATAATTAAATTCTTTACTAGTTTTTAATGAAGACTACACTCTCACTCTCGCTCTCACTCTCACTATATACTCAAATTGCTAAAGAGTATCGTTTTGTATGTATCGTTCCGACTAAACGAATACATTTTGACAGATTAACGAAGAAAGAATAGTATTTCAAACTAACTTTTGCTCAAAGTATTGCATATTCATTAACAAATCTGACTCTTATTGAAAAACGCATTAATAACTAATTTTCAACTCTGTTTTCATTTTTAAAAACTAAGGAAAAAAGTTTTGCTTCTCTAAAGATGACAATTAATATTAATTTTAATAAAAAAAATATGAACTTCAAAACATATTTTTATGATATGTTTTTGTTTTATGAATTTTTTGTGGGGTCTATTATTTGAAATTAAATTTAAATAGTGATTAATTTCAATCTAATGTAGATTAAAGTGTAATATTGTACAGGAATTACACTTTTCCTTAATTAAGTCATCAATTGTTTTTGATTCAAACATTTATGTTAATATATTTCGTGTTTTTGTAATTATAATAATAAAATCAGTCAAATCATTATTACTGACACAAGATATACTCGAGTAACATAACATATGCTTTTGCTCTTTTATCGATTGCATTTTAGGTCTAAATATTAAACTATTTAATTAAATGCGTGAGAAATATCAAGAATGGGTAAAATACTTAATCGCTATTTCCTTTTTCATTAATGAAACAAAGTTTATGAATCAGAAAAATACGAATATATTTTCAAATACATTATTTGAAACATAAAACTTCAAATAAATTATACTGTATTTGATATTAATTTTGATCAACAAAAATTTTTTTAAGAAATTCTACTATAAGTTAATATATTTTTTAATAATATTTTATAATTATAACTTAAAATTTAGTATTTATTAAACAAATTTTTTAACGTTTTCGTTTTCTACATTTTCTTCAGCCAACTTCCTAATGAGAGGAGATCTCACAGAAGCCCATGAGATCATGAGTTGAACCAGTGAGATTTTTACAGGGATAACCCCGTGTCGGCGTGGGCAAACGCGTAGGGACATAGGGGTGTTTAAAACGCTGAATATGTGGCCAACTACGCCTGGGGTTCGAACTCAGACCCTTCGATCCGGAGTCGAAGCCATAGCGCGTTGCGCCAGTCTCTCCCCTTTTTATTTTAAGCAAATATGCGATAATGTTTGCCATTCTTTAAAACTGAATGAAAAACAAAATTTTTTGTAAAAATGAATACTTTTAAAAAATATGAAATGATATGAAAATAGGTAATAAGTAATGACGCTCGGCTCACGCTCGCACTCATCACCAAGCTCTACCAACGATCGAGCATTAAACAGCACTGTTATTAGGGACGAAATATTTCGGGTTTAACCCGATAAAACCTGATAAAACCCGCCGATTTCTTATTGCATATTTCGGGTTT
>JAQGCH010001329.1:0-16195 GCA_034699485.1 Nanhermannia elegantula | reverse complement strand
AGTAATGACACATTTGCTTGAATATAAGTAGAAGCAGTTGACAGTCATAACAAACCTGTGCTACTAATGAGAAGTTAAGTGCAAGCGTTCCCTGTAATATACAATTCTTAGTGGTGCCCACCATTAACATCGACCCCTTTCCTGTTGTCAAAGTTCTAATGCCTCCGAACTGGTCGGGCAGCTGTTCAACAAACACATCATTTTAATTATAAATGTTTAACCAATAATAGTAAAGCAAACCTTTGCTTCTCTGCCCGTTTTATTAAAACTCGAATCCCATTCAACAATCCTCTTATCTTTTCCACCGCCGGTCACAATAGTTCCGTCTTTCATCGCGCAAATGGTGAAAACTCCGCCGTCGTGTGCATTATGTATTGTTCTAATGGACCGGTTTGTGCTTCTTTGCCATATCATTATATTTCCATTAGAATCACCTGTTAATAGCTCTCCCATATCATTATATGCCATACACAGCATATATTTAGGTTTTTCTTGTTTCTGAAAGAATAAAATATTTATATTTTAAATATTTGTTCTTCAAGTAATTCAATTGTGAATCATCTTAAATGAAAAAGCAAATAAACTCATATACACTCATATAAACAAATATATAAAAAACCAGTTTTACTCAATTCAAATATGATTCAAATTACCGGTATTTTAATAAAGTTCTATTTTTTATTGTTACAGATTTTTATAATACAGTACTTGGTATGAATGCATTATAGAGTGATTGAGTTTTATTTTGTATTTTATTTAATGAATATGAAGTGAGACATATTCTGTGTTGAGGCAAAATGTTTATCCCATTTATAAAAACCCATTAGAGATCAAAACATAGAACTTAACGCATGAATAAAATTCTGATCCAAAATTCAAAAAACATTTTTAACTTAATTATAATAAGTTTATTGGAATTTTGAACTTAACCTCAAAAGTGCCCAACTTTTTAGCAAGAGTTCCGCCTTCGATGTCCCAGAAGTGGATGTGACCCTTCCCTATGGTAATCAAAGTGAATCTTTCCATTGGATGGAATTCTGCGGCTAAAACGGGGTCACAAGAAGTCTTAGTTTCGGTAATTTTGTGTCCTTTTTCAGACTTCTGCCACTCCCATAAAGATATCGAATGTTCACTTGACTCGTCGACAACACACAACACATTCCCGCCGTCCAGTTTGGAGAATGCAATACAACTAATACCGCGCTCAAAGTCACCATTTTGTCCAATTATATGAAGTGTATTCAAACTGACGGAATCCCAAATGCGAACGTGTGGTCTTCTCTCACGCCTTCATAAAGTTTTTAAATCATGATTATTATCAGAATTTCAATATTAACTTGTTTTCAGTTAAATTAATTGTTTTTATAATTAATAATTAAAAAATGCTTAAATGAATGTTTGAATTATAAAAATGTTTTATAAGAGTTGAGCAGAATTTGAAAACTTACAAATGAAAATCGGAAGCATAATAGAGAGATGTAAAAAGTTGAAAATATTTTAGATTATAAAAGGTTTTGTCAATTAAATATGGTTTGTATTATTGTATATACCTGTCAAGACTGGCCACTTGTCCGGTGGCGATAAGCAGTTTATTTGGGTGTATAGTAAGGCATCGAATATCATCGGTGTGTCCCAAATAATGCCTTTGTATTTGGTCCTCAACATTATAGAGTACAACAACAGCAGCAATAAAGTAAACAATTTCACCGGTGGGTAATAAAAACAAGTTATGCCTACAATCTCTTCCTCTATAACCATAACTAATTGAAAATAAAATAAATTAAAGTAAATGTATTTATAATCACAGGTGTATGAGAAAAGGCTATAAATGTTAGATTTATTGTGAATGATAGTCGTGTTTGCCTTAACACTGACACACTTTATGAATTTGTTTTTGATTGCATTACTTTCGATTGTTTTTAGCAAATAATTATGATATCTTAATAGTAATCAAAGAAATACTTACACCCATTCCAATTTGAGTCGTTGTGTGGGCGGACTATTCACTTTGTTTAGTGTATAACTTTGCAACAGCTCTGTTGGGATGTGCATTACCAATGGATGGCCTCTTAAATATATTCTAATCATTCCATCGTCTGTTCCAATAATTAAGTAAACAGCAAATTGTTATTTATGAAGGTTTTTTAGTTTTAATGCAGTAGTCAAACAATAACAAAATCAAACAATTAATAGGTTCTTGTAAATCATCGAATATTGAAAGCAATAAAAAATGATTTGAATGCCAAAAATTTAAGCATTAAATTAATTTAATAAAATTAAAGAAAGAATTTTTTTAAAATTTATACTTAAATGCAAGACAGACTTGAATTAATTCAAAGGTATATAATCAGTAAACTCAATGATAAGAGTCGTCTCTATTAATTTTGAAGAGTAGTCGGTATTTTATTTAAAAAGCTCGGTTTTTCAGATTTCATTACTATCTAATTCAAATCTTGCAATTTGAAGAATAATTTAAAGCGTTTTACAGACATTTATGAATCCACAAAAAATCTCATTTTATTCGTTTAATACTTAGAATACTTTTGTTAACTTTGTGAGCAGTTTTAGAAACTTAAAAAATTCAAGTTTTTTAAGGAAACAATTTCTTCACTTAATTTTCAAAAATGTTTGCATTTTTATCATTTAATTTTTGGCTAAATCAAATTCAACTTTTTTTAAATTATAAAATAATTCTGATTTTTCTGTCTGTGCAAAGGATTCTGATTGAAAAGGGGTGTGAATTGAAGGCTATCGACCATAATTTTTTTTGTCAACTAATGTTAAATGTTTTTTCATTATCTATTTGAAAAGTCGGCTTCAATTATGATTTTAATCAAAATTTTTAATTAATAACAATAAAATCTCATTTATCAATAAACTGTATTTAAGTAAATGTGTTTGAATTTGAAAAACAAATTTTTATTTGACATTAGCTTCAGATAAAAAAAAACTTATTTTCTAAATAAGGACTTCTATATTTAAATATAATTATTAATTTTTGCCTTATATGTGCATCATTTCAAAATCTAAACATTAATAAATCATTTTCTCAAATAAAAGCGAACTATTTTTAAAACATTTAAAGTTTTAGATGAAATTCTATATTAAAAATGAACTAAGTTTATGACTTTAGCCTTCACTATAAGTAATTATTTGATTACAAACTCCTATCTGAACGCCTTAACAAATATATAAATAAGTGAGATATACCTGTAGTTGCATTTCTTATAAATATATGTGGAATCATACGAATAATAAAGTAAAAAAGTGCCGGTAATAGCGGTAATAGAAAACTCATTTAATACAAACCTTGATTATAAGTCGCTTCTTTAGTACTGAAAAATAAGAGATAAAAATTAAATAAATAAATGTATTCATGAGTCTGTCATAATTATATTAATATAAATCTAAAAGATTTGTAATAACCGTTATAACTAATGAAAATACTTTATAATCCACATAACACATAAACCAATTTAAGAAAAGACATAAATCCTAAACCCGTGCAATTTTGCATTAAAATGCAAATAAAATACAGTTAGTAATTGTGTTCCGCCACCAATATCTCAAATTGTGATTTAAGCAGTACTTTAAGCAAAAATTCTTATAAATTAATTATGAAAATAATATAATATTTTACCCATGCCTGACGTGAGTCATAGCTGCAGATGAGGGTCTCATCACATGCAGATTGAAGAGCGAACCACTAGTGGTCCTTCTAAATAAAATATATGACGCACAATATGTTTATTTAATACTCTGTAATAATAATATTGATTAAAAAAAGAGCTCAATTTGAAGAAGATTTTGTCCAATTATGTAAATATACGGTTAGGTGTAGTTTCGCTATAAAATCGTAACCAAATGCGTGTTCAATCAATTGTAGTCAACATTTCTATTTGTGAACTATTGAGTGCATCCAAACAACAATTGGACAAACAATTTGAATGCTTGTAATGTGCGTATCGACTGATTTTACTGTTTGTCAATTTATAATAAAAGCACTTTTTAGACATTTTACGTCATTAGTTGATCCTCTACTGCATGACTAGAATATCATTGTATGCATTGTATGCACAACTTTGTACACTTTGTGTGTTCAATCACAGAAACCTTATAGTAATGTTACCATAAATATTGACATCAGATTGACATTACTCTGACAACTCAACTACAGGTATTATTTTATTAATATTATATATTGTATAGCTATTATTGGATATTATATTATACAACAAAAACATATCAAATATTAAATTTTAAACTTATTTACCGCAAAGTATAAGCATTTTATTTAATAATCTAATCAGTTGTAAACAGTGTTCAAAAAGAATGATTTGCTTTCCTCTTCTATTAATGTATTGATTATTTTATGCTAAATATTGAGATCCAAATACTTGTTCACCCAAAAAAAATAAATTAAGGCTAATTACGAATCAAAATTAAGCCCGTGTTCGACAAACTTTACTTAAAAAATAAATAATAATAATTTCGCATTTATCTGAGCAATACTTTGAAGACAAATGAAAAAAAGTTAAACTTAATTGAGTTACAAAACATATAATTAAATGAAATAAAATATAATTGAATGTCGATGTCGTTGAGTTAGATTAATGATAAAAAGTGACTAAACGCTCGACTAATACTCTTAATAACAAAAATAATAATAGAGAAGACATACTTATTAGCGATGTCGAGATTGTTTCCGCGAAACTCTTGACTCGCAGACCATTTCCTCATAGAAATCAAGTTAGAAGTGGACACAGAATAGGATCGATTGCTTTGTGAGGGCGTATGTCTCGGCGATGCGGTTGGCGTTACGGCGCGATATGACATCGAATTATGTGAGGGTGAAGGCGATGGTATGGGCGATGCACTGTTCGAATTAGAACTATGCCCACCTTCGCTATGCAAAGAAGTATTGGACGGATAATGATTGAGTCTTCGATGACTGTTATTGTTAATAATTGCGTTCCCATTATTTTGATTATTCTGATTGCCATTAATAACATTGTTATTAACTTTTAATAAATTACTATTACTATAATTCAAATCTCGATTATAAGGAGATCTATTATTAGTGTTGTAAATCGTCGTCGAATTCGAGTTAATTCGTAGTGGAGACAAATGCGACCCTTTATTATTATTAATTGCATTATTAGGCACGTTATTGGACGTTATGACTGATGCTATCAAAACATACAAATATCAAGTTTAGCGTTAACTAAATCATCATTTAATTTAAATCTATTTTTTTATAAATAAAAAACTAATTATTCTAATTATCTGTAAATGTTTAATGAATTCTAATTATATTATAACGGTTAAGGAGTGTATAAATCAATTAAGTAAGAAGTCATGCACTCAGCGATGACCTAAAAAATTATAATCTTTTAATTCATTTCAATGACTTAAAACACGAATAATACGTTTGTTAAATAGTAAATATTTTCATATGAAAGTTAATTCAATAGAGGATTAAAATGACGTGAAATGACTATTTTTTAAAATAAATAGATTGAAAACATTAATAATATCTTTTTTATAGTTGAAGCGAAATGTTAAAGTTTGTGGCAAAGGCTTGTATTTATAGATAACTTAATGAAATCTTGATGTACTTATGCAGGTATTAAGTTATGCTTATGTGTTAATTATTTGCATTCAATTATACCAAAAAAAAATTATAGCTGTGAAGGAGAAGGATATGAGATATAATAATTTCAATTTATTAAGAACTGTCTTATCTATAAATATTATAAAAGGTATTTTCTATAAATCAATGATAAGCTAAAAATTATAATAGTTATAAAAAAATAAAAATACCAAAAATACATATAAAATTGAGAAATATTTAAGTTTTATCCGAACTATAAATTGATGGCCGGCTTTATGATTAATAAAAATACTTATAGAAGAAATCGGCGGTAGATTAATGTGGTATTTGGTACGAAATGAAATAATTGTCAGATATCTAAATTGTAATAGTTGTAAAACATTATTACAGGTATTGTTGATTACAATTTCTAATTAAACTTTTCTCATCTTATCATAAAAATCAAATATATTTTAAAAGCTATAATAAATTGATCGATATGTCAAAGATTGTTAAACGCTGCAAAAGTTTGAGCGAATAAAGGGTTCAAATAAATAAAAAATAGTTTACAATCTTTAGCAAACATAAAGACATGCAATAACTTTAAACGATTCAAAGATGGGTTTCGTTAATAAAAATTCATGAGAAATGATTCTAAAAATATTTGTTCATAAAGTATATATTATGTCATTTGATTTGAGGTTAAATAATGCTTATTAGGAAGCAATAATCTCTACTTATTTGGCGTGTGTTTACCTCTGCCTTCAAGTTGTGTGACTCTTCTGAGGACATCAGCCAAAGTACTCCTGAGGCAAACGATTTCGTCGGCTTGATCTGTGATTTTCTTTTCTAAATCAAGTACTCTGTGCTGCAAAGCGTCGTGATCTGGATGTGCGTGAGTAGTACTCGAACTGTTAGATAGAAAGCTGTCATCTAATGATAATGAAAAATAAAAATAATGAAATATTATCTCAAACAGATAATTATAATAAAATTACTGCAAATAAAGCATTCAAAGACACGATTTCGCATATTTTACACATTAAACCAAATGATGGTTTCCTTTTTTGCATTCACTAAAATAGTAGCTCAAAAATCTCAAAGTTTATGTCTCTGAGAGTAAAAAAAAGTCCAATAATTAATGAGAACTAATTCTTGTCTTTCTGTTGTCTATATTATAAAGATCTAATTCAATGTAAAGTATACGCTCTAATAAAATGCCGTTAAACATAATGAGATGAATAGAACTCATAAAACACATGAAGCGATTCATTTTGCTTATTATTGACACAACTTTAAGAATATTCTTGAAATCATTTTTTCATTAAAAACTCATTTAAATTTAAGTATAGGTTACTGTGCATTATATTGTTAAGCATTTTTAAGCTATAAAATGTAATTTTGTATTCAAAGCACAAAATAAACTAATAATAAAGTGAAAATTAACTCAAATAATGTAATATTAATCACATTAATCTTTAAATATAAATATTAGTCTTTTAAGAAAATAAAGTTTAGTCTCAATTTGAGTTTGAAAATAAATTATATGAACTATTTATGAATCTGAGACCCAATAAAACTTATGTTCACTAAATCAATAAAACGTAACCATAAATTTATTTTTAAGGCACAGCTATTTATGAGAATAAAAATCGAAAAACAAGATTTTATTGTTGATAAAGAGTAGGAAATATTTTTTGGAAGCTTTAAATTAAATCAAATTTATCAGTTAATATCATTTACCAATTAAATAAGTGGAAGTTATTTAACGTTAATTTGTGCACAATATAGAGAGACAACAAGTCTCTGCCCTTAAAAGTAATACTGTATTACTTTAAACGACACCCACTTATAAAATGATAATCTATATTATTAAAAAATGATGTCAATGTATTATGAATGCCTCGACAATTTTTGATGAAAGCTAGCAGTGAGAGCAGAAACAATTGTTCACAAATTCCACAGTTAGTGGTCTTATTCAAGTTGTAAATAAAAAGTAAGAAATCAAAATTTTTATTTGAATATCATGTGAATGTGTCCGCAATAATGCAATACCAGTACTGCACAATTTTTTGCAATAATGCGATTCAGATTTTCCTTTACAAAAAATTGAAATACACTATAAAGGCTATAACAATGCTTTTGGTACATCGGGTTTAAAAAATAAAAATTTTAAATCGTAAGAATCGCATTCTACGCTCATCTAAAACGTAAAATATATATTGTAGTGAAATAACACAAATTAGAAAATACTTCAAATCAAAAAGTTGGGATGCAATGGGACCTACTCGTAAAAAATTGATAAAATCAAATACTTTTGTATCTAAAATATCAAAATTTAAGTCATCAATCATAAGAGCACCCGATAGTGTATAAGGAAATAAAAGCAAATTTGACACAGTCAACATTCAAATTAAGTTCAGCTTTTGATTAGTCAGCAATTGATTATACGTTTATAAGAATATAAGTCCCTTAAAATTGAATCAAAATCTATCTTGTTAAATGTTATTATTTTTTCAATAATAAAATAAACTCCAGACTAAACTTAATTAAAATAATAGCTGTAATAATTATTATTACTGACAAATTAGTTTATGACTAATTGACTCCAAATACTAGTACATGTGATTCTATAAATAGATAATTGTAGGACACTATGAGTTTTTATCATCATAATCAATAGTCAAAGCAGTCAAAGATGCTCTCCATTCATTTTTTAAAATTTAATGATAGTTATTATTGATTGACAGAACTTATAAAGTGTTAATGTTCTGGTTTTTAATATCTATGTGCTATATATTAGAGTTGATTTGAATCAATGAAATTTGAACTCAAGCTTATTTTAAGCGTTCTTTCAATAACTTAAGTTATATGCAGTCTGTATGCAGTTATTCTCTTTAAAAATCGGAGTTTTACGTAAAATTTTTTTTGGTGTAATATTAAGTAATTTAAGGTAAAAATCTGTAAACAAATGTAAAATTATGTAAAAAAAATTTATTCATGAAAATCAATTTAAAAATCAAAATCAAGTATTCAAAGAGAGTAGGATCGCATTAATAGAAACTTTAATAAAAGCCAAACCCAGTCCGAAGAGTTCGAGTCTTGTACTGACCGCTGAAATATCAAAGTTAGAAAATGAGTTTTTTGACTTTTGCGAAAAACTGTTGCTAAACTGCTTTACCAGTATAAGTATGTAAAGGTGGCCAACAGTTCAACATTAGATCAATCAAATTACAAGTTTTTGAAGCCAATCAATAATTTCAATTTTTTATAATCTGTGTGACATCTAAACTATAACTTTTGCGTTTAGAGTTTTGATTAAAAAATGGATATTTTAAGAAGTTTTTGAAGAAGGAAATAGTGAAATGTAAACTCAAAAGTGATTAATGAAATAGTCATTTTCGAAATTCTGTATTTCTCTTGTGATATCAGGATTTGAAATCTATAGCAGTTCTATAATAATTGTTATCATAAACTAATGTACGAAAGTATAAAACTAATGCATCACTTATTACGAATTTCAAAATAGTCAACAGTATAATGAAAAATATTGGTTTACATTTATGAATAATTTAAAAATCAAATCAAGTTTTTAAAAACTATTAAATTTGAATTTTATGAATAAGAGGAACCAAACAGAGGGTAAGTGTGCAAAAGATATTGAAATGATTTATGGATAATAAAGAGGCAAAAGTTCAAAGAACTTCTTCAGTGGGATTGGAATTAAGGAATTTTAATTACAAGAGTTTCGTGATAAGAGCGGTGTTTGAGCTCTAAATCTTAGATTTTCTGTTTTAAAAGGTTAGCCATAAAGCAATATAAGCTTCAGATATATAAATTACATGAAATGCAGTCAAAAACTACATTTAAGCCAACATTTTATTATCTGTATTAAAAATAAGTT
This sequence comes from Nanhermannia elegantula, assembly GCA_034699485.1. Lineage (NCBI taxonomy): Eukaryota > Metazoa > Arthropoda > Arachnida > Sarcoptiformes > Nanhermanniidae > Nanhermannia > Nanhermannia elegantula. The sequence goes on along the minus strand of JAQGCH010001329.1, from coordinate 6,698 downwards.
AAATAAACATTTAGGCAATGAAGCGATTCAATGGGTTATAATTATAATCAAATAAATAATTAATTATGAATAAAAAACAGTAAAAAAAATAGTTATTTTAGAACATGTTCGGAATACGACGTATTCCTAATGATTATAGATATTTAGTTGTCATACTATTAAATCATAAGAAATATAAAAAATGATTATACAATATTAGGTCACAATTTATTTGAATTAAAAAGTGTTGCATAAAATTTTTTTAAAACTTATAAAATAGTTTTGGGCGTAAATATAACTTAAGATATGTAGAGATAAAATACATATCATCTCAATTGATCACTTCCTTCGAAACATAATTAATCATTTTTGAAATAATAAAAACAAAATAATATTAAAGTTAAGTTTAGAGAAAACTCTTCATATGTTAAATGGTGTCAATGGGTTATGCAATTATGGCAATTACAAGCCTTACATGGATATTAACAGATACTTGAGATTTATTTTTGTATATTTATGTAAAATATTTATCTAAATAATAATTTAACATTAAGACAATTAATCATTACGTTTGTATTTTTAAGATTTCAAATTAAAATCATAATATGATTATAACTTATTAAATATAAGCATTAGATTAATATCTAAGATAGTAATTGAATGCATAACTTTTTGATATTTGTTTCATAAGGTGTAAAAATCATGTTAAGAATGCGAACATTTGTAATAATAAAGTTCACATTTTATGAGAACCATTAAAAAGCTATTTAATAACTTTGAATTGTTTTCAAACAATGAGTTAATTGGATGTAATCAAAGAAGAAAAACTTGAGAACAATTAATTATTTATGAAATGAATCATTTTTATAATTAATATACAATTACTTAGAGATGAGATGAAAATGAATCCGCAAAAAATCAATGAAATATTTATAATAATTGGATATAAAGGTCATCTTTTTTAACAATGCAATAAAAAAACTTAATCAGAGCAAAAAAATTTATTTACCATTATTGGTGTTATCATTATTATTATGATTGTTGTCACCGCTATTATTATTGGTATTATTTTGCTGAGTATCGCAAATACCGTTTAATTTCATGATTTCCAGAGCTTCTATACCGACAAAAATCACTTTTTTCATTAAAACACAAAACAACACAAATCAACAAATAATGGGTTATATAAGAAAACAAAAGTTGTTTCTGAGGCAACTCAAAGGTTTGAAGCAAATTCTGGTCATCGAACCAAAAAAGCAAAGATAAAAAATTTATATTTTAAATGAAAAACTATAAAATATAGTAAATTATATCGAATCGAATATCACTCAATTATTTTCTTGAAAACAACGAAAGGTTGAAACAAAAATGAGCGCAAAATTTTTTTGATATAAGCGGAAACAGCATTCGTTTGATTGGCTTTTGTCAGAAATAAAGCTTTGAAAAGAGCACAAAAAACGTCTGAAACGAGATATGTTTCCAAAAGGTTCATCAGTGATGCGAAACTAATATTTAAACACAACACAAACCAACAGAAAAAATGAAGTACAGACCAATTGAAATAGAGTTTGTTATTAGTGTCTATGCATAATATGCTATAATAATAGTAGTGATGGTAGTGATGGCATAACAGTAAAGGAGAATAAAGAACAGGCAACGCGTTTCACATATAAATATATAATGTGCTGAATATATATTTGATAATACGATATAAGTTTTATAAAACTTCACGAATAGATTCAATGATTGTTTATTATCGTGCACTTTGTTGAGAATGAAGTTCTTCAATACGAGGCGAATATATTTATTTTGAACAGCTTTTTGAGAGAGCAATGAGAGGCAGACAGGTTTTCATTTGCTTTTAAGGGCTATTCGTGTGATATTCAAGTCTTGCAATTTTCATTACATCCAAATGCAAATAATTGTTCAAATATTTATTGAATGACTTAAACAATTAATTTATATTTTAACTGATAATTGCATTGAATATAACCGAAATATACCAGTATATCATGTCTACTGAAAGTCATTTTTATAACTCATGGAATTGTTAGAATACGAATGGAGTTTAAACTTGAAATTAAGTTATTTGAAAAGAGAATAAAAACTCAATACAGTACTCACGTAAGTGGGAGAACAAATAAACAGAGTGTTCCCATAGAAATACACTTAATTAAGGTCCTGAGAAAAGTTAGTAAACTGAGAAATTATGCTTTAATCGCGTCTCAAATTTTTTTTCAATGTATTGAAAACTTTGTGTATTTATTTGATTATAATATATATGCAAACTTTGATTGACTTCTCCAAACAAAATATTTTCAATAAGAGTCTTAATAAATACCATAACATTTGAAAGATTTCATTTCTTTTGTAATGTAAAATATTTACCGTAGACTTTAAATAAATCTGAAAAGAATTTTGCCAATTATTCAGTTGGAAATTCTATTCTCAGCTTTTAATTGACAGTCAAGAGGTATGTCTGCCTGTCTCCGACCCAAGAGAAAAGTTCAATACTTTAATTTTAGTCATGCTTTTAAAGGTTAATCAATAATGAATTATAAAATAATGACTGGCATTCATTTTAAACTTATATAAACAAAAAATGTTTTATTCGTTTACAGTTTTATTAAAAGTTTATTAAAGAGAGTGTTCAGGTTTTGTATTTTATCATAAGAAACGCTACGAATTACTTATTTTTTAAATTGCATTTAAAAAGTATTTTATACTTAAAACATACAAATGTACAAAAAATACCTATTAAGTAAAAAAGAGCCGCTTTTTATATCAGTGTTTGGATGAAATAGGATTAAATGCTATTCAAATAAATAAACGCATTCAAATATCTTATTATCTATGGAATAAGGAAGGCATCCAAATGACATTTAGTGTCATAAATACCTGTGTGGTATTGATGTCGATAAAAAATATTTCGACAGAACCGCACCGTCAACAGTATGTTTTTGCATTGCAATAAATCGTAATTGAAAAAAATATGACAAAACTCTATTTTTAAGTATTAAAAATTGATTAATACCTGAAATTATAATAAAATACAAAACCAAGAGATCTTATTATGACTTAGTTTTGCAATTAAATGTTTAGACTTTACAACAAAAGCCATATTAATATGTTTAGAAGTCAAATAAATATTAAAGCGCTATTATTTTCAAATTCAATATCAAACATATTTAATAAAAAGTTGAAAAAATTGGGCGCAAAACAAAATAATTGATTTATTAAAACTCTATGCAATAGATATTTAAGTAGATATTATACACAATGCCTGCAATCACTCACAGCTATATTTCAAATAGAATTGCATCAAATAATTTGCGGGTTTGAGAGTCAAACCGCACATCTATAACATATAATACGATAAATAAGTTACTTGTATTACATTCTGCATACAAATACAGGTAACAGTATTCACATTAATGAGTGATTTATTGCTGAATATCTTTATTTAAAACCATATGAATTGCTGAATATGTAAAATCAATGCTAAAATGGTCTCATTTAGAAATATATTAAAAAACAATAAAATTATAGCTCTTTCGCATGAATGAAGTGAAGTCATTGAATATAAAATCTTTCAAATAATTTAACATAACTTACTATTTATGACACGCAAGTGTTTTATAAGTAATTATTGCTATTGTTGTAAAGCTTAGAATAACATGTAAACAATTAAAAGAGTTGTTTAATGAAGACTTCATGCTTTCAAATCAAGGCTAAAAACTAGAGACCGACTAATACTTCAAAATAAAAACTAAAAACTAAAAGATTATCTTAATTTGAATTATTTAAAGCATTTTTACTCGAGTTACTGATCCATTCGTCTATTGAAAAACAAAATAGGGCTCAATAGCATTGTTAGGCTTTGTTTGTCTATTTAGAGATCTATTATCTATTATTAGTAATTAGTGTATTGAAACGTTTATTTAATATTAGTTGTCATAACTGTATAATACGTATACAGTTACATACATATTTCATTAATAATGTATGTTATTTCATATTAATTAAATTTCTTTGAAATTCTCTCTTCGTTTCAATAATACTATTAATAAAACAAACATAATATGAATGAATCGGATTGAAATTGAAGTAATAAAAAAAATTAAAACTCCAAATTATATAAATAAATAATAAAACCAAAAAATTATAGAAATATACTGTAAATAATTTGAAATAATCGAATTGCAAATTATTAGTTGGATATAATTATTAATTAAATGCCTTTAATCTAATAATTTGTATCAGAATTGAAAATAATAAATAAATTGAAATTTAATGTTAGCATTGGACTGAAAACCATTTGAAACACATCTATTGATCGCATTATAATTAAATGCCAGTCTCTATCATTTGTGCAACAATTTTATTGTTTGGCATACATTTTGTCCATTTATTTAAGAGAATTGGCTTAAGAGCTAAACAAACAATTTGTTTTGCAATTATAACTCATTTAATTGTTTACTCGCTTTAATTCTAATAAAATAAGTTCTACTTATACTTGAATATCATTACTATTTCTGACAATACAATGCACGGCTTCAGTAGTCGTTTAACTCTTAAGTATATTTTAGTTTTAACGTTAATCACGATTTCCTGAGCTTCTCTCCATTTGTAATACAGGTATTAAAAATAAATTCACAAATAATAATTAATAGTGACCTCAAAATACATAAGACTCTATTTTCTGCATAAATTATGTAAAACTTTAATGATCGGCCAATAATTATATGGCCAATAATTCTTCAATCAAAATTGAAAATACAGTGTAATTGAAATGTAAATTAATGGTTCAAAACTTGCAACTTATAAATTACAAGTTTCTCATTTGGTTTATCGATAACTTTATATTTGCGATATTATTATACATTTTGATTTCACTATAGATTAAACAGAAAAATCATTTCATAAACAATAAAAAAATATTTTTTATGCAGTATTTCTCAATCATATAAAACTATCTGATGTATGGATAGTGAAAAAAATCATTTTTTGAGTTATTTGGTCTAAAATATAAATCAAAATATTATTATTTTGATTGTAAAATTGTTTGAGACCTCATATAATAATATTAATAAAAGATTATTCAAAATAACCATATGTTTGAAACAGTTGTTAAGTCATATTATGTGAGATTTAATTTTGAAAATTTATGGCAAAAAATGAATGTTAAGTGTGGAAAAAGTAAACCAAAGAAACGATAAATAGAGAAGTCTATAGAAAAGGGCGTTTAAATAGTAAAAGGCATCAAAATTAAAGCCGATTTGATTGACACCCATTTCTTATCTATCGGTTGTCATGTTATATGTCATGTCCATAAACATAACAACATTTTATTGCGAACCTAGTAATGGCTCAAACTTTAGTTCAATTGTCATTAAATACAAGGACACGAGTCTTATACAGAGTATGTTTTATTGTTAATAATCAAATGAATTGAGACAAAAATCAAAAACTATTCTTATTTTTGAGACAATAAAAGAGTTTTGTTGTAAAATTTATATATCCGTCTCATTGAAGGTCTCTTTTAATTAATTAAGGTTTAGAAGACAGACATATAAGTGAATGGCTATAACTCTATCACTATTAATAAACTTTAAAACCTCATTAATAAGCGTTAACTCATTGTTATTCAATGTTGTCTTTCTCGAGCTTTTTAGACATTTGTGAGACTATTAAAAAAAGACAACTCATCTCTCATTGTTTTTACGAAAAATCAACTCAAATATTAAAATAACATAACTTTGAAACTTAAATATGAATAAAGATAACAAAAAAATTGATAACATTTCACAGCATTTGAATGAATTAATTGAAATAAATAAGAATTTGGTTCAATTATAATTAGAGGACAGGACTGAAGAGTAAATACGGTTCAACTCTTTGAACAAACAAATGATTGAATTGTTTGAAATAACTTTTTGTAAACTATTTTAGAGAAAGCAGTGGTGCATAACATCCTTGAAAAACAGTTGTATTGATTCATAAAATATTTTTAATTCATTATAAACTCTCATGTAATGCAAACTTTTTAACATTTGGCTAAATATTGAACACATTATCAAAATAACTGTTAAGTCATTGCAATTAAACATTAATTTATTAAATTGTTCACAAAATTATATATTTAACTAATAATTAACAGAAACTTTGAGACAAATAAAGTATTATTTTGAATACAATTGAATGCAATTAATTGTTATGTCATAACTTTGAAAGCATTCAAACAATTGTGAAAACAATTAAATTAAATATGAATTAATAATCAAAAGACTTACCCATGAATTCATCCATTTTTGGTATTTTTGTGGACTAAATGTTTTGATTATTAAATAGTTAAAAATGAAATCAAATATGAGTTCAACTGATTATTGATTAAACGGACGGAATATTTGTTTAAACACTTATTGATTTGTTTATAATAAATAAAAATAAATAAATAAAAACAAATATTTGTATTAATCAGAGTTCAATTGTTATAAAGAGTCATATTTGTAAATATCACTCAAAATCATTGATTAGTTTAATAGAAAAGTTATCAATAAATAAATTTTCAGTTTAGATTCGAGTTTGAAATCAAATATTAATTATTATTAAGAATAGTAAGTAATTGAATGAGTGATCAAATGGAAGCCATAGCTATATGTCATTCATATATCACATAAAATAATATGATTTTATGAACTCTTTTGGAATATAATAAT
>JAQGCH010001328.1:0-16196 GCA_034699485.1 Nanhermannia elegantula | reverse complement strand
GGACTTTCGCCCCTTTAGAGCCTTCTCTTTACTCCAGGCGTCATGTTTTTGCTTCTCTACAATACACAAGTATTGAATGACTATTGAATGCGGGAGAGAGACAAAAATCAATATCATCTCTCTTTTACTATTATATATTTTTTCTCTCTTTCTCTCCATCATAACTATGATTATTTTTGGTCTACATGTGATTAGATTTTATATTTTTCCTGTGTCTCTATCACTTATTCATAAACTGGAAAGAGATGCCATTCCTGTCACCAAATAATTTGCCATTTTTCCGATATGTATTGCATTGTATCTCAAATATGTACAGTATTATAACATTTGTGTATTATATACTGTACTGTGTAGTAAATTGAGTATTAGCTTCAAAATTCGCTTCAATAAATTATTTTAGATTAAAAGTTTTATTATATTTTTAATAGAAAAGGTATTAAATTAATTTGTTGTGTATATAATGGTGTATATAAACTAAATTAAAAGTTTATTATATTGTCAGACAGTCTTTTTGGGTTCGTTTTGGGTTTAATTTCATAAAAACAATTCAAATAAGTAAAAATAGAATAAAGAATTAATTATTTGAATTTAACAGAAATAAATTTCATTTTTTAAATTAAGAATAAATGCTATTGAGTCATGTTAGTGAGCATTAGACATTACTTTCTTAAGTCATTCTGTGCAGCACTTAATTGAGATACAGTAACAATTGCCCAAAAATTTAATCATACGCTTTATAATAGAAGTGTGTTTTAACGCTGAATAGATCTAAACAAAAAAAAGAAGAAACATTTGAACCACATTTAGGTCACACTCAAAGAGAATTTGCTTTTTCTCAGGAAAAACAACAGCAAATTCTTTTATCCATGTGATGCCTGCAATAAAACCATAGAGTGACTACAGTAATAAAGTTCGCTCACTTTTTTTCTTGCTTTAACACATAGACATATACTCTACACCTAATGGAGACTTAGCTTTTTGTGGCTTCAATTGCTAAAAATGACCAATAGAGTTGTGTTTTATCAATGGGCGATGGCTTACTCTCCAATCCAGATGAGAATGGGAGGAAGTGATAGGAGGGATAGCAAAAACGCTATACTTGTGACTCTATGTATATTTGTATGTATGATAGAGTAAGAGAGAGACACCAAAGACATGGATGCGGACTGAAAGTGTAGTATTTGTAGCAAAAACTCAACACACATTTTTCAGGGCTGGTTTTGAGTGACGGTCGTGTGTATTACGCGTGTAAGGGGTGAATAAAGGTCGACTGTATAAACGTTATAAGTTAGGAGCAAGTTTGCACTCTCTCACTATCATTCAACTAATTCATATCAACTTTATTATACCAATCCTTCTCTAACACTGTTTTTTTAATAACTGTTTGTTTTAAATTTAACTTTTTGTTTCTGTTTATTTTGATTGAGAATCAATCAAAGTTTTACTTCACTGAACATACGAATACTCACGCTCTAGAAGAAGGAACTGAGACATGAGATGTTGAGCACTTGTTCTAACCGTTCTAATTAGTGAACACTAAACCTATTGATTCTCAATTTTTTAAAAAGTATTCATCTTTTTGAAAATAAAGTAAGTTATTGTTTAATTATCAATAAATAGTTATTTAATTAATAATTAGAATTTAGACTTATTTTTGATCTTTAATCGTTTGAATTAAATTTGTTTAATCTGCAGCAAAGTTAGTAATAAATGACTTAACTTATTCAACTTAAAGCTAGTGTTAAACTAGACTTAAAGCTAGTGCTAAACTATCTTTTAAGTAATTTTATTTTTTAAATTACTTTATTTTCTATATTATTAATTGGTTTGAAAATCAAATAATTGTGAGTATATTAGAAGAAATGAATTGTTAACTAAAGATATACTAATATAAGGGTTGATCCTATGTGCAGGTATACAGTGTATTTGTATTAAAGCGAATTTATGATTAAGTGAATAGTAAATACGATTTGTTAGAATGTAATGCACACAAAATACACATAAATTTGACGTAATAATGCCGTAAATATATTCAATACCTACCGGTAATAATTCATGTTTTTCATCGCCAATTCATTTTTGAGGGCAATTTCCTCCCTCACACTAACTTATTGTAGTAGTAGTACATAGTTTTTGTATTGAACTCATTTTATGCAAATCTCAACAATGAGTCCCTATTTTATGCTTACTATACTGTAAAAATGACTGCTTGTTTATTTCGTTTTTACTGCTCTAAATCAATTTTTTGCCTCTACTATACTCTCTTTTTATGAAAGAACTTCTACTATCGTTTCTTTTCCAATACTCACGCCTTATATAGAATTTTGTTGTTATTTACATCTATTGAAGACTTATTTTTTCTCTCTCTTTCACTGACTTATTACTGGTCACTCATTCTGGTTGTGGTACTTCCTGTGCATTTTAGTTGTTGTCACATTTTATTGTCATCTCAAAACTTTTTTGCATAAAACATGAGAGAAATGCATATTATTGGGATCAGTATAAAAAGGTTTGTTAGTCTGTCTGCTATCCTCTCTTTCTTCCTAAACTTCTTTAGTAACGTTCTGTAACTTATTGGTGAGCATTCTGGCAGGTGATGCATGAGTTGACAATATTATGATGGATTTGAGACATAACTTCTAAAAAAGAGTACTGTTGTGGACCCTCTCGTTTGAAGAAGTTTAGGCCATATTTCACTTATTTATAAAAGTTGCGGTTTTCTATGTTTTTGTTTACTCTCTCGTCACTTCTTAACTAAACGTGATGTCTGTCCATATTTCCGTTTTGGTGAAAACGGCTTAAGATATGAAATACTGGTTGCAATCAGATAAGTCTAAGGCGTCGTTTTGGACATTTTTTTCTTGCATCAGGTCATAAGAAACAGGATATAAGCTTAGCTAATCTTTTCACCATTTAGTTTTTAGCTGACTATTTTGTCGTCAGTTCTCTGTTTTCTAGTTTCACCTGACACTACATTCGATCCTATGTTTGATAAGTTAAATGACCGAAATGTCATCACTATGTGTCCAATGTATACCATTCTCTTTTACGATATGCTGTTTATTCTTAGTTTCAACACAAGTGGCGGTCGTGTGACCAAAAAACGGGACCATTAGCTTTTATGTAATGTGAGACAATTGGGAAATTGCATCACTATTGTAGTCACTAAATTACTAAACGACTAAACTATGTTCAAAATATGCAAAATTGCTTTCGTTTAAATTTTTACTATTGAGTGTATTCTTATCTCCTCTTAAGAAAGGAATTCACATTTAAGACTTAGAAAGAATTGTTAATTCCTTAGAATTTGTTATTTTTTTATCTGTTTATTTTCGTTTGTATTTTGCATGAATTAATTCAATTAGTTTAAAGTCATTATTATAGTGATTCGATTGAATAAAATTGAAGTATAGTTTTAATAGAATATATTAGGATCCAAGTAATTGCATTCATAAAAGTCGAATTGAGCTGATCATAAAATCCTAAATTTGAATTATTGGTAACTTAAGTTTGACCTATTCATAGTTAAAACGGAGAACTATTCATTCTCTAATTCATGAATGAGTTAACAAAATTTTCTGATACGACAATTGACTTTGATTCGAGCGTATAGTAAATGCAACAAATGCTGTGTATATGTGGTTCACTGATTGATTGCTAAATATAAATTGAGTTAAGGTTCTGTGATATTTGACAATTGACCAATGGATGGTTTGGTCAGTTATTTGAAAAATGCAGGACTTAAAGAGGTTTTCCACAGTTATAATAATTTTGTGGACAATATTCGGAATGAGTGAATCGACTGCAGAGAACGGGTGCTTATAATGGGGCAATAAATTTTGTTAAATTACAGATTATAATCTTTTGTTGTCCAAAATGATGACGAATCCAAACGGAAGGCTGATGTCACACTCGTGAGTCCAGTTTTTGACTGGCTTTACAGAAAACTACTTTCGCTTTTCAGGGCCATATTTTTGGTGCAAACTATTATAGTTTTTCTTTTAGATCTAGTGTATGAGTTATATATCTAGAAATGCATACATTTTCTCTTTTTGCTGTATATTTCTCCTCCCCTCAGTTACTGTATATATAACTTATTTTTCTTGGAATTTCTTCTTATACCAAAACCAAAATATTTCAATGCCTTTAACAATGCATTTTGACCGATGGCCACCGGTATAGCAAACATTATTGTAAAGCATAAAATCTGTTTTCTTAATATTTAGTTCGTAGAAAAACTTCGGTATCAAAACCAAAGGAGTGAGTGTTAATCAGTTTTTATGTATAATGCTATAACTCATTAGAGTCTAACTGGGAAACTAAAATTTTTTATGTTTAAAAACTGCCGAAACATATTCTATCTCTTTATCTTCTAAATAAGTGCATATTTTATTCGAATACTTTATAAGATATACTGAATTTGTAATAATTATTGGCGTTTGAAACTCGATGAAAATGATTGAATGATGAATTGAAATACTGAATGAATAGAAATACAGTTTTAAAAAGCAAGAATCTAATGAAAATTAGCAGTTTAATAGTCAATTTAAATATATTGAACAAGTCATAAGTGACAGTAATAGAGTCTTGGGTAACAATTTACTGCACTTCACTTAATCAGACAATAAAAATGCACGAACTGTTTACTAGAAGTGAAGCGAACAAATCGTTCACTCGTCGGTAGCATTACTTCTTAACATAAACTCAAATGCATGAAGAGTTTTTAGCCGGCAATAAAAACATTTAAAAGTTGCCCTAAAAGTGTTACCTCCTTTTTAATCATTCACTGCTGTTTGAAATCATGATTTCTTTTTCTCTCTTCTTTCAAAAAGTTGAGTGAATTATTGTCTCTGTTTGTTGTGCTTTTATATTATATGTGTTTTGCAGGAGTCGAAGGTTTAAAAATACTCTTTTGAAGTAAAGAAGAGTCTCACTGACGACTTCTTACTGACCCAAACCCTATAGCAAAAAGGATGGCGAAGAGTTTTTTTTGTGTGTGTCTCCTGTTTTTAATGTCCTTCAACTACAGAATGGGTTGCCTTTGAGTTAGGCCTCATTTAGACTAACAAAAAAGCGAAGCAATCAGTCAGTCTTGTCATTTAACATTTGAGACTTTTCTACTTTAATTTTTTATTCACGCTTCAAATATCTCCCTTTTAAAGATTGCTCGACCAGTCTGTGACAACTGGCAAGAGTTGTGTTTTAATACTATAAGATGAGTCGTATCTATTTTCTAACTCATTATTTCTAAAGCAAACATTATTTTCGCAAACATTAATTGTTTCAAAATGAGTTTAGCGGTCAGTTCAGATTTATTTTTACACCTTTTAATGGTTTATCTTTAAGAGATGCGATTTTATTTGGTTTAAAGTTGATGTCAATCTTTTGTAAGCGATTGTGTCTAATACCTAACGCCCACTTTCATTGGTGGCCCACTAAGTAGAGCCAACACAAAAATATGTCCACAACTGATTCCTTGACCCATTTTCTTTATGCCTTTATTTCTTTTAACCCTTTTTTCTTCGAAACCTACCTCATGATCATTTTTGTGGTTTCGCTTCACTCTCTCTTATTTCTTGAGCATATCTCAAACATTTAGCACTAGTTGTTAAAAGTGTATATATGTATACATTTATATATCTCTTCTCTCTCCTCACTCTCTCAACTCCCTCGTCATTCACAGTTCGAAACTTTAGTCCAAACCGCCCTCGATATAGTTTTAAACCACTGTACGGCTGCTGACCTCGAGCTATAAAAGCGTAGTGGTGTCCACTTTTCAAGGATTGCATTTTTTTCTCCGTTTTTGTGGTCATTCACGAGAAACATCTGCTTTTAGAACATTTTTAACATGAAAGGGTTAAAAGTGCGAGTGTGAGAGTGTGCGAAATCGATTGTATTATTTTTGGTTTATTGTAAATTTTTCCATTCGCTTATTGTCGTGAAATATAGTTCACTACTCAAAAACCTCTTTCTAAAGAATGAATTGATTTTTTCCAATTATTATTTATGAGGTGAGTCTTTATTATTCTTTTTCTAAAATTCATGTTTTTTTCAAGTGCTCTATAATCCGTTTACTCGTTTATCTATTATATACCATAAAATAATACTGAATATAAATTTTTGAATAAAATAATTTCAAAAATTATAGGTTAATATGCAATACAATCTTTAAAGTTTAAGTTCGATTCTAATTAAATGTCAAGTTTTCAATTATATTTTAATTTACAGAATCATTCAATTATCTAATGAATCTTTATATACTATTGTATTTGAAAGTTAACTCTATCTTTAATTAATTTATATAAATGGAGAGAATATTCTACAATCTTATTCTCTTTTGCATTCGTATCACAACTTTTGTAGAAATAAATTAAAAAGTTATAGTCGTTACAGATGTTACAGTTTTTTACAAACTGTAAATAAATCAAATTCTGTGCGAAGTCTTAGATTTAAATTCTATGTTGAGCTAAAAAGTTAGATACCAGTTAAGAGAATACGAAATTACAATCATTAATATTTTACGAATCAAATTGTCTGAACAGTAATTAAAGTTATTAAAAATTAAAACTTCTTTTAACGTTATTAAAGTGAAGCTATAACACAGTCTGTAGAGTCGATTTGATAAAATGCACATTTAACTGACACTTGATTTCTTTTTGATAATCGTTATAATTTATTTGGATTACAACTTTTATAACAAAAAGAATTAAAAATAAAATAGTAAGTCTATTCAGAGTCAATTATGCATTTATTGGCTCCCCATTCAGATAGCCATCAATTAACATAAAATATTAAATTTGTGGAAATGATTTACTAAACTTAAAACTTACATTAAACTCGATTTTAGAATTTTAATAAAGGTCCAGAATATTGAAAACCTGAAACTCAATCAATCTTTTGGTTCAATAAAATAGTACTTTATTGAAATAATTGTAATAATTAGCCCGAAATTTTAAATATTAAAAGATACAGTTAAAAAATATATCTATACTGTACGAGCGAAGCAAATGTTGAAACAATAAATGTGAATCACTTTCAAAATTTGATTCACTTGTGCTGATGAAGGCAGCAAATTGATGCTTAAACATGTCGACAAATCCACAGTTAGTGGTGTTATAAAAGTTGTAAAAAGTAAAAAATGAAAATTTATTTGAATAATGTGTTCTCACAACTACAAAATATTTAATCAAAATATCTATATGAATTTTTATGTAACTGTATAACCCTTTAACATTAACGTAACATAACCTGACATAAGATCCATGTTAACATTTATTGCTTTCCTTTTCTATTTTATTGTCCCTATTATGTGTTCGTGGTGTTCATTTAGTTTCAAAATGGATTTGTTTTTTAAAAATATATTTATATAATTAACAATAAGGTTTAGTTGCTTTTTACGATTTGTATGTGCCATATGGTGGACATCTGACCGGTATTTAGCCTCAAAATTTTAAAGACAGGACATCACTTCTCTAGATTAGTTTTACTGCACGCGTCTAAAAAAATTAAGTACAGCGTTGAAGAGACAATTTGTCATTATAATTATTGCAATCGTTTCAACTCGAGTTCTTGTTTTTGTCAGACTTTTCACTATTTTTATGAAAGGAAGTGAAGCCTTTAAGTGATATATAATATGTAAGCCTATCCGCACAATAATCAGTCATAAACGAAAAACTACTCATTTCTATTACGAGATTGTTCTAATTGACAAAAAATGGCACATCCTTTCATAGTTTTTAAGTCATTTAAGTTATTGATACATCACTTGATCCTTACTGTAAAACTCATTTATCATTAGCTTTGATGACAATTTGAGTTAAATGTGTCTGATTCTGGTCTGATTAAAAAAATATTGATTTCGAAGATGTTGTATTTCATGCATTGAGTCATAAGATACTGTATATAAATACAATATTTCAATCGTTTTTAAACTTTTTTGTCAATACGACAATTATGGAACCGGAAGACGGTTTTAAGGCTTTGGATTTCATTACAATTTTTAAAATCAAATATAACTTACAAAAACTGAATGAACAAATTGAAAAAGTTTTTGCAACAAAAGCTTTTGTTGGTTTAAAAGTTAAAATAAGAAATGATAAAAATTGAACACTAAAGTGGTATTGACTGAAAGTATTATTTGTATTAATTGAATAGAGTTGTCGCCCACGCACCATATTTTCTTATTTTTGCAAAATGTGTTAAACGAGAGAAACAAGCGCTCGAATTCATTTTATTCTATTCCATGAAAAATTTGTGTAAATGAATGACAAAATTTATGAGATGGCAAACGGTAGTGCCGGAAAAGTTAGGGTTAGACTATGAGACAAAGTGAGAGAGAAAGAGAACAGTGAGTCGTGCGCTTTATATTTTTGTATTTTGCTGGTAAACAATGTAAAAAAATGCTTTAACTTTTTGATGCCTTTTGAAAGATAATGGCACTTATTTTTCTTATGCGTACCACAGATCGTGATTTATTGGGTAATAAAAGTATCAATGCTCGTGCACTCAAATCAACGTATCGCCAGCTGCCCGGAACAGTTCGAAGACCCCCGAAGGCTACCAATGAATGTCAGTTTGAGCTCTTTTATTCCGACACATGCATGTAATTTAGACCGTTATATCCATTTTTACTATTTTGTTTCGGACTTTCAAAATTTTCTATTTTTTCTTCAAAAGTTTTGTTACTCAGAGTCTTTGAGTCACATAACGAAACTAATAACATAAAAAGAGGTACACATTTTGTCACGGATTCGTAGTTATGACTTTTGCCTTACTAAGTATGTATTGGACCACAAAAAGGGTAGAATCGGCATCGAATCCAGTTAACAGTTTAACCACTAATACACCTTTGAAAGAGCGGTGAATAACCCATCATTTCCCCGTTTGTTGCATAATAACTAACGCTATCCCCACACTCGCACTTGAATAGTATTACTCTATAGTAAACTCATGTAACACTTGTAAATTCATAACTGCTAAAAGCTTTTTCTATTATGCAATCGGTCTTAATGGTGGTGCACTACAAATCCCCTTCGGCACACTTCTTACGCTTCATTTGCATTTTAGAAGCAAAATTTTCTATTCTCTACAATGAAAAAATTGGTACCCAATGCCCTTATGGCCTCTCTGGGTGTCCCATTTTGTGATTCAAATGTTCATTATTTGTCAAACTTTTATATTTTCTCATAAAAATGAAGTCTGGATTTGTATAGATCTTTCGTTTAT
Organism: Nanhermannia elegantula; assembly: GCA_034699485.1. Lineage (NCBI taxonomy): Eukaryota > Metazoa > Arthropoda > Arachnida > Sarcoptiformes > Nanhermanniidae > Nanhermannia > Nanhermannia elegantula. The sequence continues at coordinate 6,971 of JAQGCH010001328.1, read as the reverse complement.
TAGTTCAGAGAAAAATTTCTTTTAATTACTTTAATAGAAGTTTGTATACATTTTCTTTTTTGATTTAATGGCTTTTTAAAAAAATCTTAAGTTAGGAATTTAGGAAATTTCAATTAACTTTAGTTTAGTGCAGCTCACAATCGATTCTCTATTACTTAATATTAATTTGAAATTATATAAAATTACTTTATATTTAACACTAATAAACGTGATTCAAGTCATAATAATTCAAAAATTGAATAATCGAAAAGTTACCTCTATTGCAAACTTCTAAAAAGTGATCAATTTATTAATTTTTTAATATTTTTTATTTAAAAAATATTAAAATATTGTTTAGCAGAAGTAGATGGTAGAGAATATGTGTAACACTGACGCATGTTAGACATATATAACTCATTATAGTCAAAGATATCTGTATACAAAGCCGAAGTAATTTATAACTGTATAGAAGTTAAAAAGACGGCTCTGGTATTATTCTTTGAGTGATTCAATGCATTTGACTGCTTTTCAACGTTTTCTTTGGCTTAAGGATTTCGGGGGGACTTAAATATTTGTTTTCACAAGAAAAGGTAATAAATTCACAAAAGTGAGAACTTCCGTCTGGTTGAACCAAATTGGTATTTCAGTGATGCGTTTTGCACTACTGTAGAAGAAGATAACTCGCAAAAAAAACCTGTGGCTAAAAAATATAAACACATCCATCGTTGCATCAATAGACCTCCTTGTGTTTCACAATTGCCATCACTCTACTGATGCCAAAATAAGTTTTGCTTATTTTATTGACTTCGCGCATATATATAAGCATATAATATATATATTTATGTGTATGTAATGCTTATATACAGGCAATTGAAAAAAGAAATTATTTTCACTTTACAACTCAGTGGGGAATGGCATGCATTTTCTTTAATAGTTGATAGAAGCATAAGTCATCTCTTCAGTTCTTGAGTTAGAGATTTGTTTAAGTTACAGGTGCGATGTGTATATGTTCTTCTTGTGTGTGACTACCGTTTTATACTAAAAACGAGACTAATAAACTTGAATACCATAATTCATTGCTTTCCATACATTTATATCTATATAAGTCGTATATATATAATATCGTAGGCGTGCATGTGGTTAACAGAACAGAGTTTACATTTAATTTTGCAGTATATACTTTTGGTTATTTTCACAAGACATAAGACATAAGAAAAATGACTCTCTTTTTGTCTGTTTAGATTATACGCAAATTTTAAGAGAAAGAGCTTTAAATGCTATAACATGTTGCAAACTTATTTCTTTTCTATCTTTTCTCGTTTATATTCAGATCTGAATCAGTGGTGCAATCGCTTCATAATATTTGACACGTTCAACAATTAATAATGAATAGCACTGCGAGTTGGCCTTTGTTTGCTTCAACTCCTATTGATATGATTGGGCAGCAAAATGAACTTAAAAATAACTTCAATAAAATGATTGCTCAAAGCAATACATCGAATGAGTTTAATCAAAAACCTGCTGATCTCAGTTCACCACTACATTTGAATAAACAACACCAACAGCTTCTTCAGCATTCATTCAGTCACAGTAATAGTAGTAATAATAATACTAATAATACTAACAATAATAATGGCAATAGTACTCCAACTAATGGTGGAATAAATCTTCGCATCGATGACTCACGTGATGATGAGTTTGATGACGAGGACGACGATGACAGCATGATTGACAGTATTGGAGATGACGACTCACTTCCATCACCTGATGCTATGTATGCGACATCTTATATATCGAATGATTCGAATGGATGTGCAACTAATGATAGAAATGGTGTTCACGACGACACCAATGAAAGATTCAGTGGCAGTAATAGTAAAGATGATATTAGTAATGAAGGGCAACATATTGGCGACCACTCATCAATTGGTCCGTTAGCACAACTTCAAAATGCTCTCGAAAGACATTCTGGAATGTTAGGCATGAGTCTGACTGACTTCTCTTCGCCAAACGGCACAACTCCTTCACTATTCGGTGGAAGTGTTAGTTTTGGCGGTAATTCTCTTAACGCGATCGGAACGCCTACTGGAATGCAATTTAATCCGGACAGTGACATAACTGGTGAACTATACAGATGTCATTTGTGTTCATATACAGGCACTTCAAAGTTTCACTTTAATGCCCATATGAACACCCATTTCGACCATAAATGTCCGTTTTGTGATTACACCTCTAGAACTGAAGGCAGACTTAAGAGACATATAAGAGATTTTCACTCTGAAGTACCGCCTGATAGTTGGGCCGGAACACGAGTTCTCAAAGAGAACAGTCCTAATGAAGGAGAAGAAAGTATTGATGCGAACGACACGAGTGGTAATGGAGGCTCTGGTAATAAATCGAGAAAATATAAGTGCAAACAATGCGAATATGTGGCCGCTTGTAAGCAAGAATTTTGGGATCACTCCAAGTCACACATAAAGTCTGAAAAACTGTTGACTTGTCCCAAATGTAATTTTGTCACTGAATATAAGCATCATCTGGAATATCATCTTCGAAATCATTTTGGTTCGAAGCCATTCAAATGTGCGAAATGTAATTATAGCTGCGTTAATAAGTCAATGCTTAATAGTCATATGAAATCACATTCAAATATATATCAATACCGATGTGCGGATTGCAGTTATGCCACTAAATATTGCCATAGTTTGAAACTTCATCTGCGCAAATATCAACACAAACCGGCAACTGTTTTGAATTTAGACGGAACTCCTAATCCATATCCTGTAATCGATGTTTACGGAACACGAAGAGGTCCAAGACCTAAAAAGTCTAAATCCAAAGGTAGTCACAACTCAAATAAGTCACAACAAATGGAGTCTTCATCGCTATCTCAAACGCCAATCATTTCTTCTCCTTTGTCGCCAAATATGAATACAACTCCAATTCCGCCATTAATACCCACCTCAATGCCAATGGGTCTTCCTTTCATGTACCCGCCAACTCTTCTTCATAGCGGACTTTTGGGTCCTCAAGCAATGCCACAAATACCTCATTTGCCAAATCAAATGCATCATCAATTACCTCATTCATTATATGATTCTCCAATTCCAAAGTCTTCGCCATCGCCGGCAACTAATGCAAAGAATCAGTCGCCTCTTCTGAATAAATTGAAATGTACTTTTTGTGATTTTACAACAGATATTAGAGAAGTGTTTGGAAAACACCTATTACTACACGTGGCCACTGAGAATCAAGACTTCTGTAAGATGTATGGCATGAATCCAACCGCTGAAATGTTACAACAGAATGCAATTATCAACGAATTGGCTGCCAGACAATCACCAAACTCAAGACGCTTTTTAGAACAAATCGCTATCAATCCTTCGTTTATGAATACGCTTTTCGGTATGCATTCATTACCTAAATCTGACCAAATGATGGCTTTGGAATGGCATTCACCCAGAGAGTCGACTGATAATCATCAAAATATAAGTTTATCGCCACCTCCCGTTTTAGCTCTTACTGATGGTCGTCCAGAATCTGCCCCAATTAAAACTAACAGTAAAACTATTGTATCACCTCTTCCACGGTCTAGAAGTAGTCCCACTGACAATTATAGTACACAAGCAATTAATAGCGGCAACACTGAAGATAAGACTAAAACAATGAGCTCAGACACTACCCCATTAGATTTGAGTAGTAATAAAAGTAATTCACCGCTCACTCATTTGGAGCCAAAGATTTCTTTATTAACTCAACACTTAACACAATTACCAAATATATTACAACAAAAAACAGACAAAACTCAAACTGAAGATCTACAAGAAAAAGAATTAAACCAACAACAAGAGCAACAGTCAAGACATTCATCACTTGTTGAACCACCACAACAACGACAAGAGGCTCAACAAGAACAGCAACAATCAAGAGCCCAAAGACGTAAAGGTCGCGCTAATAAACTGAATGTAAACCGTATTTGTATTAAATTGAATGACGAGAGCCCTAAAAAAGATATAAATGATGACATTTCAAACGGTACGTCAGAGAGTATGCACGAAGAATCAGACGTCGACAACATTATTAGCAAAATAAACAACGCAACCTCTCTATTACAAGAAATATTAATTGATATGTATTCTCTTAAAAATGATACTTACCATTAGACGAGCCCTACTAGTACTTTATTGCAGAGCACATCCTAACTCTATACTATCAATTGCTTATGCAATTAAGTGTTCCTTTAATGGCTCGTCTCAATAGTTTGGTTATATTTAAGATGTACAAACACTTAGTGATCAACAGGGCTAGGATTTATATTTTTTTATTTTGGTAATTATCATCTTCGTATGTATTCCCAAATCCTATATTTAACATTGAGGTTATTTATTTTTAATAAGTTATTTGAGTAATCGGTTGCAATTTATATAACAAATTATATACTGTATATTCAAGTCATAAGGTCTGAATAGATTTCAGTTAAAAAGATAGGTTAAGCATATTCTTGTAAACTATATCAAATTCGTTACCAAAACAATTTTTCCTCTCATCGCACATCAAAATTGGGAGAATCTCTAGTAATAATAAATTTTACTCTGATTTATGATTCAAATTTCACATTTTATACATATCTCTCGCAAAAACTGTTGCATTTAAAGTGAGATTCAGAATTCTGTCTCATTTTTAACTTTTTTTTAACAATTGTGCCACATTTGTGTCCATACATTCAATTTGAGCGCATTTTAAGGCTTATCCATAATAAGTATCTTATAATTTAATTGATTCTATTTATCAGAACACGCAATAAATTTTTGTATTGAAAGAGCAAATCCTAGCCCTATGAATAAGTTATAAAAACTGCAAATATAATAATTCTTTTAATATTTAGCTTTTGTCTTGCATTGACTGCAGTAAATGAAATTACAAAATATCTTAAACACGTTGTAAATCAATAAATTGCAAAACAACAGAATTGTTCAAATATTTAACATTTTTTTATAGTCAAACTCGTTTCTTAATGTGATTGACATATCATTACAAAGATTTTATATAAAGTATCAAATATTAAATCAAAATAAACCAAAAATCAAAATATTCAATTGTAATTGTGTTAAATTAATTTTCTGCCAATAAATTTAAATGTTGTGAAATATAGTTCATCCCATGATAACTGTCAGCTTTAATCAATATTATTGAATAAATTCTTAAATAAATAATAAAAATAATTAAAATATAAACAATGATAAAGTTCACTTTAGAACAAAGGATATGTCCGCCCATACTAAATTTCCTAAACGACCGATATTTTTGAAATTTTTTTATTCAAATGTTGATTAAAAATAAGCATAAGTTTAATTCATGAAAACGCTGAAAGACCACGGGTGCAAATTTTTTAACAATAATTTTTAAATTTGAATTACAAAAAAACGGTTAGAGATAATTTGAAAATTTTTTCACTAAAAATCTTATTTTTGAATGTATTTTTAAGAAAAAATTAAATATTTCAAAAATTATGTCAAAAATTAATTTGTATACGGCACCCTCCGAGAACACCAATGATTTTTTCACAATTAATGCACCTAATATTGTTCTTTAACATATATTTTTTTCATCGGTGTTCTCGAAGGGTGCCGTATAAAAATTAATTTTTGAAAATATATTTTTGACGTAATTTTTGAAATATTTAATTTTTTCCTTAAAAATACATTCAAAAATAAGATTTTTAGTAAAAAAAATTTCAAATTATCTCTAAGGATTTTTTGTAATTCAAATTTAAAAATTATTATTAAAAAATTTGCACCCGTGGTCTTTCAGCGTTCTCATGAATTAAACTTATGCTTATTTTTAATCAACATTTGAATAAAAAAATTTCAAAAATATAGGTCGTTTAGGAAATTTTGTATGGGCGGACATATCCTTTGAATTTGATAACAAAATTTTAAAACAAACTCTTCATGAAATAATAGTCAAATACAACTCATGTTTAATGCAAAGCTAATTAATTCTTTAAACTTTGAGCACAAATAAAATTGAAACTATAATAAGAAAGCAATTCATAAAAATAATTATAAATGATTTGATTATCAAAGAACTTCTTCAATACAATGCATAATACAATCAGATAAGAGTTTATTAAAGTTATAGTCATCTCTGGAATCGATTAGTATTTCATTGATCTTATTCTGAACACAATCTTTTGTAAATTGAATTCCTTCTAAATTGAATACCGACTCAAATGGTGTTAAATTAAATTTTTCAATAATTCCATGAAATACTTGAATAGTGACACAAAAGTTAGTGCTTTGAAGACTAAACGTTTTAGTTATTGTAAATCTGGGAGTTTTTCCATAAATCCATTTCCAACTTCTGAAAGTATTTTCTAATTCTTTAATTCCTGGAAAATTCTCCTCATTAGGCATAATCTCTGATATACCACTAAAATCTCGAAGATCTCCCCTCTTAACATATAAGTGTTTAAAAAATATAAAACAAACGAATAAATAAAATATTGTTAAAAATATTGTGAATATACAGTGTCGACATATATTATAACTAGTGATGTTCACGCTCGGCGCTCGTGCTCGCAGAAAATGAAACGCTCGAGCACTTACCGCGCGCCAGGTCAGCTAATCTCGATGTTTTGTTGGACGTTTTCTTACATAGAATTAGTTTGTTTTAAGGAAATATTTTATATTCATTGCGATTCTATGCTTAAATTCTTCAAAACTCAATAAATGTGTGCTTATTATAAAAGTATGTATTTTTGTTGAAATAAAAACTTTTGTTTCATAAAATACCATTTAATATGTAATACTATTGGCGCTCGACCGAGCGTGCTCACCCTCGGCTGGCAAACGAGAGAGCTCGAGCGTTGATCATCACTAATTATAACTAAACAATAGATTTGATAATCTGTTTGTACTGTCGGTTGCAAAACTTCCGCCGGTGGTTTTAAGCAATTTTCTAGTACTAAACATTGATGAAATTTTATAAAA
>JAQGCH010001327.1:0-16201 GCA_034699485.1 Nanhermannia elegantula | reverse complement strand
GTTCTGCACGGATTCACTTTCAGTGTTAGTTATCTTGAGATGTTTTAAAAGGGGCTTTCAGTTCACCGCCGGAAGCGGTGCACCAATTGGTGAGGAGGACTTCTCAAGAAAAGTTAATAAAACTTAAAACTGACAATTCTTATACTAAAGTTGATTTCTGCCGGTGATGGCGTTACAGACATGTCAATGCATATCTTCTACAAATTGGGGAATGCACTGCACTGCTGATTCCAATTCTTGATAACATGTATTTCTTTCTTTGCATTCATATATACCTGTACTGTATTTTATATAAAACACAACACTTCAAGTGTAGGAAAGCTTTTCAGTTAATAAACAGTTGGCGTTTCAAACAATACTATAAACTATTCTATAAGTTATGAATTGTATGCAAATTAGGAGAACGCGTTACGATCCACTTGGGAAGTGTTAGCATAATGCCGGCTAATTATACAGTTATCATAATCTACGGACAAACAGAATAAGGAATCGAATCACAGCACAAATAAACGAACACAACTATTGGTATCTGTTCTGTTTTGCCCCTCATTAATAATACGCTTAATGTTAGTTTTAGCTCATTTGCATGTGTGAGAGAGAGAAAGAGAATCAGTCAAGTGTTGAGCTCTTTGATGTTCATTTCACTTTCGGGACTGTTGATCAAAGCCAACAATATTAGAATCAGTTGAACGAGAATCAAATGAATGAAATGTACATTTTATGCCATTCTATGATATACTGCATTTGTTTCCATCTGAATATTATATTACCCTAAAGAGAATCGGAATGGTGTGTGCCGTGAATTGGATTACGCTTTTCTCTATTATTCCTTTTATTTGCACCACTCTTCTAATGATTAGTTTTAACTTTTGGTGACTCTATTTTCTGTGACCTCTCCATCACTTACTTAAACTTTATTTGAATACTTTTTAATGCAAATTAAACAATACTGGAATTGAGAATCAGTTTCAATATCATGAGAATTAAATAATATTTAGGTTTAGAATATTTTCACTATGTTTTCAAGCATTGAATAATCTTTTTGCTAAACTAAATGCACTGCAAAAATCTTTTTCTATTTTTAGAAATCTTTAGTTATTATAAAAGAATTTGCTATAAAATTAAGTTTCAAGATCTTAAACTTTATTACAGTTTTTTTTCAAACAGAAAACTTTATGAAATAATACTTCACTGAATTTATTGCTGTATTCATTAATGCATTTATACCTTTAAATCGATTAGTTCTATAAACCCAATAAAGGCTATAATATTAATTAAATGAATGCTATCAATAATTTAAAAATTATTACTAGAGATAAATAAAATAAAAAATGCCATTATTAAGTCTGAAGTTGATAACAAAGTCCTTCGCATTTTATTGATGCGATTTATGTTATAACAAAAAAAAGTATTAGTTATTAAATACTTAATGAGAAAAAGTAAAATAAATGAATTCTGCGAATAGCGAGCAAATTATGTTTGAGAAGCAATTATGCAAAATAGGTTTCACTTAATTTTAAACAAAAGATACCGACAAAACAGTTTGAAGTGCCGAATATAGTCATTAAAATAGTAAGATAAATAAAATTGAATATATAAAAAAATCACTTTTACTGTAAAAGATCTCCCAATTGTATAGTTTAATATGATTCCAAAAATATGTTTAAAAGATAGAAAAAAGTATGCAGAGCAGCAATGCTTAACTAAAGCAAAAAAGATGCATTTACAGGGAGACAGCAAACAATAGTGAAACAGTTAGAGTGAAACGAATTTCACATATGAAGAGTATTAGTACAGTATATTATATAAATAGGAAAAAGGCAATAATAAAAGTGCACTACAGATCACTGCAGATCACTACAGATTAGGTGCAATTGTATCAGTTATGACAAATTTCATGAATCAATGATTGCATAAAATTTAAAAATAAATCTACAAAAGTGGAAGACGTGAGTGTCATGCAATTGATCGCATATCAATAGAGACATGTTCTAATACTAGCTTTATGTTAGTTTAACTGATCTCTGTCTGTCTGTCTCTCTGTTCTCCTACTTTTTATGCTTCAATCAATGCAACTGTTGTTAAAGCGAAGTTTTAGAAATAAAATGTAAAATCGTAATAGTGTTGCAATGGTTGCAATCAGTAGAAAATGTTACATCTGTTTATGCAAGCAATTCAATAACATGCATGAGTTGTTTGAGCAAAATTTGTTACAAATACAATTGTGTCGTTTCACATACATTATTGAGTTTTATGCAGTTCTACCAATTTTTGGCGAATGTTTCTCTCATGAGAGATCAACGCGAGGGTGAATTTGTTGGCGGTGGAAGTGGTGGTTATGAGTGAGGGCAGAACCTAAACCAAAATTGAGTCAAGTGGATCTCATTTAGGATGCGATCCAATGTTACAAAAGAATATTTAAAGTCAAACTACAGACTACTATCGCTATTGTGTAGAAAATAAATATTGCCATACATTGTACTCATTTTATCACAAACTTATTTTTATAAATTTGTTTCCGAAACGCATAACTACTTATTGTTTCATGAAATCTGTTAGTATACTGTTTTGAAGTGATCGAAGTTTACTATAACTAAAAACATTGTTTTTCTGGGAGTGTTTTGGTGAGCAATTTGTAGGCTTACAAGATGTTATTGTATAGGAATAGCACCAACACTGACAACACGGGAGCATAATTCTGTTTCCATAGAGGTCTAAATCCTAAATTACAGTAATTTTGAGACCACATAACTATTTGCCTCGTAATTCAGTAGTAACAGAAGGGGCGGTAAGAACTCAATCTAAAAGAAAAGGCAATAGTAATAGAAAAAGTCAAACTTGTGGGTATAGGTAAATAAATATATTATACAGTAGATGTTAGTGAAGTGCTGCGTCTAATGTAAACGTGTAACTCGTAATTGAATTACCGATGGCAGAGGTGAAGCATCGTTCAGAATTGAGAAGAAGACCTTAGACGGGTTGTAACTCGAATGAAACTCAGTATTAGAGCAAATTGGGAGCGACCATTAGCAGAGCTCTCACCTAATTATTTTACTCACATTCGTAAATGTTTCATTAGTTTGGGGACCACTTCTAACTCGCCTTTAGCGCACTTTATGCTATATTATTATTATTATTATTGAGTTCCTCTGCACTAACACTGGTAACTGTTATTTTAACATTCACTAAATAAATCATGACATTACAGAGTGCATTACATTTAACCAATTTTTTCATAATCTTCTCTCTCGAACTTTTTTAGGTTACTTTCCTATAACTGATTACTGAGAAAATTATTGTTAAAATGCATTGTTTATGTCAAATACCAGTAGTTATTGCTGATCAAAATATTGGCTGCGTTTCCAATATAATAGTTGTAACTGCAATAAAAATATATAGAAAAGTAGATTAAGAACAAACCATAATGTATTGACGGAATTAAAGTTCTTCATGCCTTCAATGTAACCGCTTTACAGGTGAGCTCAATATTATGACTGAACTGACGCAACTCTATAATTTGCCACAAGATTCAAATCTATGAAAGTCTGACTGACTCGAATTAAATCTCAAACATCTTATATAAAATCTTTGCTTTAATGTCTACCTCAAGATGTTTTATTAAATAATTTAAGTGTTGTCCCACTTTTATAAAAAAAATATTTGGCTTCAATTCTTAAAGAACAACATTTTTACTAAAAGATTTTGGTCAACTTCTTCCTGTCAGTAAAGATTAACAATTATTTGTAAATTTGAAATATAAAACATTTTTAACGAACAAGTTTAGTGACAATTCATTGACAAATCTAAAGAATAATTATTTAATTTTAATGCTATAAATATTTACATGTAATTAAAAGATTTGAGTGCATGAAAATAAAAATAACTCGATTATTGCCATTAATGGTTATATTTGTCGATATTTATTATCAAATCTGAAAACGAGTATTAAAAAAAGTTTAATCTCATAAAAAATAAATGATAACTATATTTACACATTTAATCTTTGAGATAATTAAAATGAAGTGATTGGTGGATGCATTTGTGATGTAATTGAGAGCGGTAGAGCTGCTGCACCTCCCTGTCTATTTGCAAAAAACAACAAACTCAATAAAAGAAAAATTTTTACCAAAATTATGATTTTCATCAACAGTAAGACATGAGGACAGACAATACGATATGGAAGAGAGTGCACGTGATAGTTGACAAGTTGAGAGGAGGGATAAAACAGGTTGTGGAACACTTGACCTGATTGTGGTGGGATATTAGTAAAAGTGGTTCCTAATAAAAATTTGCCGACACTGGCGCCTAAGCCTAATGATAAGATGAAAACGCAATGACGTGTTGTAAAAGCATTGGCGTCAGGCCATCCACCGATTGATATAGACATCGGAATAAATATTTGTTATCATCAATTCAAAATGTTGAGCTTTATTTGCCACCCAATGATAACAAGTCTCATCCAATATCTATGTCTTGTCTTCTGATTTGTCGCCGCTCTTCACGAACAATATTATTGTCATTCATTTTTACCTCTAATTATTATTTTACTATAATTATCTCATTTTCACTCTCACTCTTCTCTAGTGTGAGAACATATAGACATCAATTAATAACTTAATGATTATTGCAAATTGTCATAAAATTGCGATTTCGAGAGTCACTATCTTTTTGAAAATTATAAAAAAAACTTTTAGCCATAAAACTTCTCTTGTTTTTTAAGAAGTGCGACAATTTATTTTTTAAGTCACTTTCAGTTACTTGGCTCAAAATTTTTAGTGCACTTATACCACTATTACAACTTTTGATCAGGTTTTCTGACTCGAAGTCTCCAGACTTCTTTACATCCTTAATATCAGGACTTCAACCTCAGCGAATCCACTGAAAAATGTTGAAAAGTGTCTTTTATAGTCTTTTTAAATCCATTGAAACTTTTTTTTACTAAGCGCCAAATGTAAAGTTAACTTAATTGTTTACAGCCCTACCAATGGCTCAACAATATTAGTATCAGAGAGATTGCATCCTTTTTTCATGAGTTTCCATCAGACCTGTTTGGGTGGTCTTCAAAAAATTCTTAATCTCAAGAATCGTATAGAAATGCAATTTGTCTCTCATATTTCGCACTCATAAATGCATCACCGATTCAAAAACGATGGCTTATGAACAAACAGTTATACAGTCTATCATTTGTAATGTTTTCCATTTAACTAATATTTGTCTTTATTATAAAAACATTCGTTTCTTACGTGTATTTTATAGATATGTTCATAAATATTCAATTCATTCTGCAATAAATAAAGCAGAATATCAACTAAAACTCATTTATTTGTTACAAATACAGGTGTTTAGTAATAATCAGGGATTAAGAAAAATGATTTATATTTTTGAAAGTAGTCAGTAATTGAACTCTATATTAGTGGTACTTTTGAATGGCTTGAGTTGACATCCACTACACCCAAAGTACAATTCAATTTGGGAGAGAAGAAAAATACATAACCTGTACACTAAAGAGCACACATACCTGGCACTAAAAATATTATGCGTGCAAATTGTTGCCAAATAGTTTTTCTCAGCTTTACAAGTCATTAAGGCATTTATGAAAAAGGAAATAAGGCGCAGGTGAGTGCCTGTGTTTGCAGTTTCTATTCAATTCATATTAATAATTTCACTTCTCTTTTATAAACATTAAAGTTATACTAATTCAACACAAACATGCATTTGGGCGCAGCTCAGCCATCATGCAATTGCTATTCTTTACAGATTATTTGCGCTTTTCTGTACATTTTTGAGTTATATTCAAACAGATAATTAATATCTTATTCATCAAAAATGGATCGAAGGCTTTTAAATTGCAAATCAATAAATATCTAAACGTTGTAATTATGTGACTATTTAACGGACTTATTCAATATTTAATGACTACCGTATTATTAATAACTTTATTTTTCTGAAAAGTTATCTTACGATAAATCAAGTTTAGTCTGTAATTTACTTTTATTCAGTGTATAATACTGTATAAGTTTAATACTATTATCATTTTATTTGAATTGATTATTACGCACCTCAATGAGAAAAATTAGTGATTCATAAACTTTTTTTGTACTTTGAAAAACTCATTTCAGCCACTAATGAGTTTCAATGACAAAAAGGTGTGGAACCACACTATAATAGCAAATTGTGGTCATTTTCAAATTACTCTACACTACGAGAATAATCAATTGTTTGTTGTATTGAAATAGAGGTTAGGATTATGTGCTTCCAGAACGTACGGACCCTAAGGGGCAATAGAGTAATGCAGGTATTAAGTGAGCCCAACAAATACAACCAACACAAACAGTAAGTCATAAAATGTGAGGATAATAAAAATTAATTATATAATTGGCTCTCAAAAATTGGCCAATTTTCGCATTTTACACAATTTTCACATTCAATACATAAGATTGAATGGTTTCATAAGGCATTCATACAGTTAGTTGGAATTCCTCACGAAAATCATTTTAGCAGTTTATGACTACAATAGCAATACGTCAATACATATTTTTTTCATTATTATTAGAGGGCTTCGCACACTATAGCCTCGCAGCAGAATCTTTTGAATTACACATTATATTATATTTTCTCTCATTCCTAAAGTTATGTAACAACACATCAATCGTCAATAATATGCGCCAAAGCATTATATATAATTAGAATAATTTTCTTTGCAAACTCTGTGATTACGTGACAATGAGACACACAGACGCACACATACACACATACACACCATACACACCATTCATACTTACAGAGACCAACATTTCTTAGCAAAAAATTGAACGAATAATAGAAAAGAATCACAAATGATTTGAGAAATGCTATGTTTGTATGTATGTGTGCATAAAATGTAGTAAAAGGTATTGTTGCTGAAAAATTTATCACGTAGTCGTAGTCGCCGGTTATATTGCAAGGCGTTATGATTCCCCTGAAGGGGCGCTAATATTTTCTCTTCATGTGTGGCCTTTAAGATTGGCTTTATATAGAAAAATGGTATTATGAAAATAGAGGCATTGCCAAAAATTAAGTGTGGAAATTACATGCTTTAATGAACAACATATAACACACACAGCACACACACATTCATTCAATACATCCTCATCTCCAACACTAAAGCAAAACTTCCTTTTTTTCAAAACTCAAGTTTGGCTCAAAGCATAACTCGATTTTTTCTTCCAATTTCTTTCTTTTTCTTCTACTCATCTATCGTTGCATTGGAAGTCAAAAATAGTTGTGATGCTATTATCACCACTGAGATGAACGAATACAATAGATCCATAAACTTTGCTATGTGTGAGAATTATCAACGTGAATAAAAATACTCTTTGACACGCAATACTCAAATATTTTTGAATTTTCTTCTAATCTTGGGAACAAAATTGCATAACATGTATGAAAACATAATATCAAATATAAATTTTTGTTTAACTTTAACTGCAAGCAGATTCATAAAACCACAAATTCTCAATCATTTAAAATAATGGGCTCTTTTTATTTGGGAATTTTCTCATTTTTCAAACGCTCAATAATTTAAAATAAATTTTAGTACTGAAGCGTTGCACAAAAATTAGGAATTCAATTATGAGAGTATTTATTAATAGTCTAACTTATTACACCTCGCAAGCAATGCAAACATAAAAATGGTAAAATTGAGTGCTACATATTCGTTGCATAATATAATAGCTGCCGCGATTCACAATTAACTTAATTAGTTTGTATGGCTTCAGGCGGATTAACATTAAACTGTGGTCACCTTTATTTAATCCTTGCTTAGAAACTTAATTGAAAGCACACTAATAAATAATTATATATTCTTAAAAATGTGAAGTAAAAACTCAAAAGCCCATCAAATAGATTATAGTAATTATAAAAGACTTGAAGCAAATCTAATGCCTTATTATAAATTAGAAAAGAGGCAAAATATGTGCAGCAATGAAATGCTATAAAATAAAATAATTCATATTTTATGTGTTGTTACGATCATCAATGATAGTCAGTGTAATACCTATGTGAGCTCATCAATAGGCCAATGCTAATGATAATGATAATCTCAATAGTGTATGAGCAGCAGCTGCTGTCTCACTAATTGCATCAAATCATTGACATGCACATCATATATGAGCTCTTTTACTGCATAATAGCTATGATATGTGAGTACATGAATTAATTATGTAGACTTCATTAGCCTAATTAAAAAGGTTTCTTATTCATAACCACTGATTTGTTGGAACGAATATAATGCTATAATGCATGCATTTTTATGCAGATCACTCACTGATTGTTTCCCTGATCGAAATCAATGACCGCGACCACAATCAATGCCCACTATCACCCATTCAGCAAAAAGAGAGGGTATAATTGCAAATGGGAACCACTGAACGCATATTAATTGACATCAGTGGCTTCGGTGAGTTGCTAATGACAGCATATATAAGCATTTATATGCATGCATACCAAAAAATCGTGACATATCGTTTTGATTGTGTTCTGATGATTACAGTAATCGTTTCGCTATTTTCTGTATTAACTTTGTTTTATATATTTTAGGTTTTATTATTATGGTTTCGCTTGTGTTTTAATTTACTGCAAATGAAAATGCTATCAATGCGATCACAAATTATGCTCATTTCCTTTGAGCATTATCTCTGACTAGTATTAATCGAATTACTACACAATCAAATTTAGATAAACCTTTTTTCTCATTAAAATTATACTCACTTTATGTTTATTGTAATCAATGCGAAAGTACAACAGTCTTTGGTTAAATTTAGAAAATAATTATATGGGAATTATTTTTTGTTGGTCTAAAAAATATTCATTTTGGTAGCATTTTGTTTAATACTATAAAAAATATACAATAATACTATTTTGGAGAAAAGCTTAAAGTTTTCGTACGCTTATTACAATAATTAGTTTCGGATAACCGATCGGTTTTATCAGAACTAAATAGCAAGTATCAGAATTGTGTGCACTGGAGTGCATAGTTTTTTTAGTTGCTCACGACATCACTACTACTGTGACTATAGATGAACTTTTAAAAAATAAAAGCTTCGCAGATGAAACACTCTTATAATAGGTCAATCATTTGGGAAACAATAATCTTTTCATCCATACAACACACAAGACATGCACACGCAAGACATTCAAAAGGGAATGAGAGACCAGTTGGTATTGGTGTCGATATTAAACTATAAGTTCCTGTATATGTTTAAGGTATAAAATACAGTATTATAAACTATACGTAGAATTATGAACAATATAAAAATCAAAATCAAAGTGTGGCGACGGCCCGAACAGACCACACACATTGTCGCTAATGGGCTGAAATGATGAGTCTTCATAAAAATTTGTGAGTAAAAGTAAGTGAGGCATCAGTTTTGCATATCAAAAAAAGGAGAGGCATCGCATCGCGTGATCTCGAATATATTAATCTGATATTGTTTTTCCTCCTAAAACATTGCTTACTTACACATCTATAATAGCTTTTTAGTGCACTAAATGTTATAGTTTTTCTGGAGAGTTATATAAACTAAATGTGCGGTATATAACAGAGAATGTCTGTATAACTTAAAAGGCAAACTGTATTATACATTACACAACTGGTCCGTGAAATTGAATCTCTGAATAGTAGATCTAAACCTTAGAGTTAGAGAATAGAGAAGAGGAGAGAGAGAGAGAGAGAGGAGAGGAGAGAGAGAGAGAGAGAGACATGTGCCGCCCCTATTGCTATGGCTTACTGAAGACTTCAAAATGGGAAAGAGGCAAAGTGTGGCTCACTTTCTACTGAACTGTATCATTGAAGAGGAAGATGCAGATGCATTATGATAGCAAATCATGATATCACTATTATGCCAGATTTCACATTAAGACTTTACTTTGTTGTAGAGATTTGGAGAAAAACATTTGAGATATGCTATAATACGTTTCACGCTATTTATATTGCTATTCAATATTATATCCTAATGATTAAGTTTTTACATTTTAATAAATAACTCAATAAAGTTGATTCATAATTGAATTATTTGATTGACTCCAATTTAAAGTTCAACAAATACATAAAATATTAAATTTTTTAGTTCGAATTATTAGATAAGATATAAGAGTTAGCGATCGGGCGAAACGGGAAGTATCAGTATGTAAGCAGATTTGAATCCAGGATTTTCTAAGTCAATATATTGTTCACTACAAGGAAATTATTGTCATCATTTAGATTTGTACAATAGACTTGTTTGACTGTCTGTGCAGTGCATAGTAGCACATGTAGGGTTGTATTGGCTGAATGTCAATTGTGACGTTAAGTTAAATAAATATATCTGCACGTTATCGTTTAGTTGAGAAGCAATGCAAAGCTAATGGTTCAGTGAAAAGGAATTGGCCATCATTTAATGCTCTATCATTACAACCTATAGGCAATCGGTTGGCAATACTATTCGCATTCAATCAGTTCTAATGTAGAATAAGCCCATTTGGTGCTCCACCAGATTGTTTGCAATTTCCTCGCAGTAATCCTGCAGTCATTTCTTTCTGGCTTCAAATCCGTTTTGTAAATCCCGCACCACTGCTGTGATTATACAACTGTTGGGATTTGGAGAGTCGAACATTGTCTTCTCTCTAGCAGTCAGTCATCAGTAAAAGCGTTGCTCAACGCTTACAATAGGATATGCAAGTCTTCTAAGACTGAAGACGGAAAATATTGACAGAACCATTACTGTGAACAGTGAACATATACTTGTGAACACAACACCAGCTGACACCCAAAACCAGGACAATATATCCAAACTCTTTAATAATAGTAAAGGCTGTACACTATATTAATGCCAGTATTTGCCCTTCTCTTCACTTTGAGACCCCCTCTCCGCCAACGAAAACTACAGTTTTCTATTTATTCAAGTCTTACATAAACTATTATATATTATTATACTCTACTGATGGTAACAAAACTTCATAAATGCTACTGTAAACTGCTTAGGAGTGTACTGTTTCTTCCACTAATGGCCCATTAATAAATTTTTTTATGCTATATTTTACATAATATCCACATTACAAAGTTTCAGCATTAAATTTAAGGTGCATTCGCAGTTCAAGCGTAGGATTTTTTCTCAGTTCGCAGTTCAATATTAAATTTTAAGAAATAAGTTAATGCTTGCAATTTAGAAGTTTTTATGTTTCTTGGAAAAAGATAATTATCATGTTTTTAGTATAAATTGTAGGAAAGACGCAATTTATTTAAGAGCAACTTAAATATTCATCACAATTCTAAAAATTAGATTCTGATTTATTAGCTTCACCTTTGCAGATCAAAAAAATTACAATTAAAATTAAATTAAGAACCAATTCTTAACTTGGTTTTAATCGTCTCCGAACAGATGTCTGCTAAAGAATAATCTATTTTTATATAACTTACGCATTATATAAACACTTAAGTTATATGCCTTTCGCTTGCACTTCAAGTTTATAAAAGAACAGAGAAAAGAAATTTCTTTTAATGCATTCATATATAACAGTATATTTTCCACTGCTTTTGAGCTGTAAAACCCGATTACATTATAATGAAGAGAAGGGGGAAGTGAAGTGGTATACTATTCTAAACCTTAGGTAATACTACAATAATCCCAATTTGGCGAACTAACCGGCAAACGCCACTTAATCTGCAACATTGCAAATCGGCTTAACGATCAAATAGGAGGGGAATTGCTATGAAACAACTCATTCATCAATTACAGTTTACAATATAAGTATTTAAATAAACATACGAACATGTTGTCAAATATATCCAAGAGTTCATTTACCATTTGGCTGATATTCACCTGTTTTGTTTTTTATTCTTTTTTTGGCTCTACAGTAGGGCACAATTCTTTTATTAAGAGTAGTGTAGAGCATAAGCTTGAGCTTGAGCTCATCTTATATGAGCTTGAGCTTTGTGCTTATATTAAAATTTTAAATCAAATTTCTAATTAAACAACTGTTTTATTTTTCTAAACAACGATGATTTCATAATTAACATAATGAAAATTTTGTTTCATTTTGAAAATAGCCATCATATAAATACTGAATAATACAGTATTACAAGTAATTTTTTCTCATATTTTATATTAAGTATTGTTTAATATTAAAGAAGCTCAACCTTCAAAGCTCACAGAGATGAACATAAGCTTAAGTACTACAGAAGGTTGCCAGATCTTCATATTTTGTCTAGTCTCCAGATTTCAAAGATCTTCTCCAGTCTTCATTTCTATCCATAGGTCTTGAGCTAATTTTTACAAATTTTACATGTTTTACATGATTTTCTGTTTTGAATTATCACTTTTTCAAAATTTGATCACTGTTTTAAGCATAAAAATGCAACTTAAACTTTCTTAAGATTATGCAACCACATGAATTTATTATGTCAAATGTGGAAATAAAATATCTACATATTTATTCAAAAAGTCCAAGAAGCAGTCCTTTCACTTTAACATCCAGTTTAATTTGAGAAGAATACTTGAGCTTGGATTTTGCTAGAAATGGCTGAGCTTGAGCTGGAATAAGCTTAAGCTTGGATTAACTTTGTTCATTCTAATTAAAACCAAACTTGTTTTAGTTAACAATTATTTATTAAAATTACTGTAAATTAATTTTTTAAAAATAATTGTCAAAACTTTTGACAATTTATCATTAAATCTGCCTTAATTACAAACAATTGATGAGTCTATATAGCATTTGAGCTCTAAATCTAAATCTTGAGTTGAAATTTCCCAAACAATTTCTTCATTTAGACAAAACTATAATTATGGTGAATATTAAATAAAAACAATTAAATTAAAAAATTTTATTTGAGAAATACTTGAAGTTAGTGTTATAGACATGATTCAGATTCTGGTTTAGAGCTTCTATTTTATTATATTACTGACAGCTTTGTCTAACAGCTGCGGTTTTGTCGAAATGGCATAATTGTAACAGTGCTGTTACAGTCCTGCAGCCAAAAGCAAACACTAATTTTCATAGAAATTGCATTTCATATATCAACAGTAGAAATGCTGACATTAACTTTATCATAATCACAGACCAAAATGACAGCTCGTTGGCTCATTAGCTTGTATTGAAATTATGATCACACCGAAAGTTTTTGGCAAACTTATTCTTAATGTGCATAAAACCCATGCATATGACAATTTCAGAGCTCTTGTCATCAGATTTTATTTATTATGTTCTGCTATTTTCTATTAAATTTTATTATTTTGCTTAAAATATGATCACATTATTAAATATTGATTCTGTTGTCATTTATAAAGGTGGAGAAGATGTCAGCGGTAACAAATTCTTTGCCCAATAAAAGTGTCTTTCATTTTTTGGCTTACTTTTCAGTTATATATTAACTCAAATGCATATTTCAAACTCAGTGTAAATATTTTCTTTGAATATTTGTTAAATTCTTTTAATATTCATTTCAAACAATTTAATATCACTGCAAACAAATTTTAATTCTAAAAATGATGTGAAATAATGTTTAGTTTACTCAATACTATAACTTTATTATTTAATTTATTTTATCAATAAATCATTTTTATAAAACTCTTTCTGCTTCGGCATGTAATAGGATCTCATATTTGAAGAAAATGATAAATATCTGACTGATATGTTTGGAAAAAACAGATCCACAGGATTTTTGATACATTTCACGAAAATCTAAACTTTAAAGATATAAAGAAATGTTATAAAATATTAGTTGTGATAATAAAATTCATTCATAATTAAGACATATAAAGATAACATGAATTTAGCAGTAATAAATAAAAAAAATCATTAAATGTGCAATAATTTAATGCAGATTTGACGTATTCTTGAATAAGACAACTCAACACAAGCGTTTGGTCACATTTAAACCATTAACACCATCACGATTATGCTTATTTTCGGGACCGTAGAATCAAAAGAATTAATTAAGATCTAAAAAAAGAATTATTGCAAAAAATGTTATTTTTTATTTAATTGAATTTTATTCGATTTTCATGTTCAATGACTTCCTTGTCTTATAGCTTATATCCATGAATAGCTCCCGGTTAGGGAAAGAATAACTTTAAAATTCGATACCAAATGTCTTAATTATAAGACTCAAGTTTGCAATAATGCCTGTTATTACATAGCAATCTCTGGTCTCAATTGAGTGAATTCACCCCTTAATTATAAGCTGATGGTCCGCCAAAAGAGAAATTAAAGGCATAACAATTATATATGTGTCTAAGCTCTAGCTTATGAAGCTTTCAAGAAAAGTTTTCAAATTAAGATGTTAACTAACATTAATAGTTAAAGTAATTTCACAACTGTTCACTATTCTGAGTCTTTCATCGCTACATTTGCGACACACGTAAACTCCCTTTTCTCTGCACATCTTTCCAGTCTTCGTGCGAATGAATGCCAAATATGTAATTATCAGCAAAGATGATAGCGTACAAAAAATAAATGTCGTCCTAGCTTACAATTAGTGATAGATATGTCACAAACAAACTATTGAAATTAAAATGTCATTTTACGCAGATATGAATTTTAGAAGTGATCTCAGGTTTGAAATATTTATATATTAAGTATACACTCATATAGTCAAACATTAACATTAATGATGTTAATGCTCATCCATTTTAAACTAAATAGTTTGTCATTAGTCTGAAAGCTTTCATTTTTTCTTTTTAAATAAAAAATATTAATTAATCTTAAACTTAAAAGAAATTAATTCAAAGGAATAAGTTATTTATTATTGTAATTTCATCGGAATATTTGTTGTTATGTCATTACATGCTGTCAAGTATGCAGTTATTATGTGTTTCAGTTTTTTAAATTTAACAATAAAGCCAAACGAGTGAACTGAACAAATCCTCTGCACGAGTCTGTTATTATTTCTATTTTCTATCACATTCACAGTATTTTTTTATACTAAATCTCTATCATTGTGACAAAAGAGACACAGAAGGCTTTTTCAATTTGTAAAACTGACGTCTCAGCGCTTAGTTTTATTGAGTTGAATAGAGTTGAGTTGAGTTCAATTGAGTTGAGCTGAGTGATCAAATTTAACAATGTTAAGCTCGTGTTCAGCAGAAACTAATTTTATATTTTCTAAACTTTTATAACTGTCTTTACGTAATGGTCAGCTCTCTTCAAAATATGTAACCAATTATTTAATTTGCATTCAAATTACACATTACAGAGATCGTAAACTTATCATTAATTGCTATCTCAAAAATATTTATTTTGTTTTTCATTTTAATTATGCTATAAATTTGAAAATAATTTGCAAAGAAATAATTTCATACATTCATTAAAAGTAGGAAGAGCTGTAACTCACGCTCAACAATATCCTAGAAAACAAAAATATTTTATAAATTAGAACTTGTGTTGAGTGATAACTAATTTAAATTAGACTTAGATTTCTATAGGAGCGTGATTTGTAACCGTACTATTTGCTCATTTATTATAGTTCGCTGATAGAAAAGAAAAAATTTCTTCTTTAATCTCTATTTTTCAATGCAATTAATAAGTTTAAGCTTCGAACCAGTTTTCGATTTGAAGCTAATCTGAATATAAATGTTATAATTAGTGAGAATTATTTCCAGTTTGAATTCGATATAAATTATGCAGAAAATTATAAATCAGTTCCCGTCGAGAAAGCATTATGAGAACCACGACTGCAATCAGCTATTAATTTGACGCCTTCTGAATATTCTGCGATAAACATTTAAATCTTTTTTACTTAAATATTTTCTTTTTTGGTATCTTTGAGCTTAGGTTTTACGATATTGAAAAAAATTTCAGCACTGACTAAAACCAATAAATAATTAAAACTTCTTTCCATTATTGATATTTGAAAGCACTTATAATGACGAAAAGGTTTTTTTTGGATTTTATAGAAAATACTTTAAAAAGTAGAAGTATATAAATCTACTTTAAAAGCAACTTTATAGTTAACATTCTTCGAAGACTAGCGAAACAAAAAGTTGCTCACACACAGAGTATTAGGTATAGAAAAGTAAGTCTAACTAAGTTTAATCCTGTCAAAAATTTCAAACATAAAACAGGCTTTTTTCCCATCATAACAACTACACTGTAAAGAGCATAGAAAAGTTGAGGCATAACATAATATTATAGAATTCATATTATTCACTAGTATTACGTGAAAAGGAGAGAGAGAGAGAGAGAGAGA
>JAQGCH010001326.1:0-16204 GCA_034699485.1 Nanhermannia elegantula | reverse complement strand
ATTCTCCCAAATTCATAATTCAATTACTGTTACATAATCTGATAGAATGATAAATTCATTTTATATGAACAGCAAGAAAAATATATAACTAGAGTCTAGAGAAGGGAATCAAAGGCTAAATTAGAATATAAAATAATACATTTCTGACATTTAATATATATTCGTGAAAATGCGAGATTTAATAAAATTTTATTGAATTTAATAGCTATTAAAGTGAAATATCATTTTGTTTTTAAATGAGTTTTTGAATTTTTCAAACAAATGTATGTTATTTTGATTTTGAAGAGAATTATATACAGATGTTTCAAAAAATAATTATTTTTTGAGGCAGAGTTTTGTATTATTGCAGGCACTTTAGTATATAATAATAAAGTTCTTCAAATTATAATACGGTTGTCAGGTGTTCATAACTGGTCAGGACTCTGGCATATTCTCCTTTTGGTATGCTTTAGAATATTAATTTGGATGCAAATATATAAACAACTATTAATGTTGTCCATAGGCTCAGGCTGAGCCTAGGCTCCAGTCTCAGCTTGAAGAGTATTTTAGAACCTTAGACTAAGTCTCTAAGCTTTGAGTCTAGACTCAGCCTAACGAGCCTGTAGACAAATTTTTATTTAAATTCATCATAACTTAATATTTTGCTTTAGTGTCCTTCAGTTTTTTTTATTTCGTATTGCTTTTTAAATAATAAAAAACATTTTTGCTAAGTTTAGGTATATAATTGTTCGTTTTGAAAATTTAGAGGCTCTAGATTTTGGACTCAGGCTCAGGCTCGGAATTTTGAGTCTAGGTTCAGGCTCGGCGTTTCCGAGCCTATGGACGTCATGAACAATTAAATTAAATCTATACGATTGTTATTCGCTTTATCCGAAAACTTTATGATAAAATTTATATTTAAATAACGTTTTGAAATAACTTCAGAATTCGAAATTAAGTTCTAGTTTTTTACAATGAATATAAAATGATTGCCCACAACCTTTATTTTTAACCTCAATTGCATTTGAGGGAAATGAGGCAAACCCTATAAAATAATAACTTTTCACCTTATATTAAACTTTTGCAAATAAACTTCAATTATTAAAGTGAATTTAATTTCTAAACTCTTTTTGTATTACATGGTCTATGAATTTAATAAATTCTTTTATTGATTTCAGAATTGAGCTTTCATTTAGAAAAGTACTTTCTTTTTATATTTGGTTTTTATTCAATTCTCTGACATTCGTTCGCATTAAGTGTACTGAATGTCAAAACAGGCAAAAAATCCAGACCCTATTGACTGGATTTGAACGCTAAAGCACTTATCGGTAAAGCAAAAATATCCGTACATTTTAAGTAAAGTTAATTCATAGCATTCTCTCTAATTATTTTATTCGTGTGTCGATCGAGAACTTAATCCATTAAAAATGATTTATATGCAGTTCAAGTGTGTAAAAACTCTTTTGAGATAACTTTTGCATTTTATAAATTGCTATTTTATAAAATTACTTATTAGTCAAGACTTAAATCTATCGCAAGCGATGATGTGCATAGACTCAGATCAAGAGTTTTTGTTTCAAAGATCACTCATTATAAATGAGACGAACTATCAATAAAAACACAGGATCTGAGACTTTAATATATTTTTGGTAATAATTTGATATAAGACTACTTTGACCTATAATAACAAAATTTCCTACAAATCTCTTGTCGAATGAGTTCCTAAAACTAAATATTGATGTAATAAAATTGATTAGTGAATAGAGTCATAGAAAGGTTGTCGTAAATATTGTTTGCTTTTGTCTATTAAGGTAAGAGAGAAACAAATTATTTGAAGGAAAATAAGTTGTCGATTGCACTCGAAATGACATTTTTGCTAATAATTGTCTTTTTAGAGCACATGTTCGATGCCATCAGAAAAGTTAGTGAATGAGAGCCAAACTTATGTCTCCATAGAAACCATTAGGTTATTGATGAAAAGGAGGGTTACGTAAAAAGTTGTTGTTAAGTGACGGAACCGTTCGGCTCATTCACGTTTATTAATAATGATAAGCAATCACTGATTGCAAGTTCTTTGGATTAAATATACTTTTTATAAGAACTCCAATACTTGTATTTTGTAAAAATATAATGGATTTTAAATATAATCAAATATTTTAAATTTCAATCGTTTCTCATAAGTATTTTACTATATTTTCGTTTAGTACTTACTCTAGTGAAAGATAATTCCACTATTAATTAATAATTATTTAATTATTTTATGAATAACCTAATTATGCAGAATTTTGGTGACTTAAGTGCCACTCTATATGATACTTAAACACAATTAAAATCGTAAAATTTAACAATAGAGTTCTCCTTAAGCTAACTTAGTTTAACCAAAGTCCGACTATGTGAACACTGGCCTACTTTAAGAAATTCTTGGCATAAAAAGAACAGATTCTTACTATTAGCAAAAAAAAAATCCATAAATACTATAATAGAAAAAAACTTTTTTTAAATTAAAAATATTATATCGAATGCTATCTTTGAAAAGTATTCATTTTATAATAGGTTTAGAAACAGAGATCGAATAAAAGCGAAAAAAATACATTATTAAAGTTCAAAAAGATTGAATAGCTATAAAGTGCTCTGCACTATGAGGAGTGCTTTTATTTTTGTTAAATTTAGTTTTAGTTTCCCATTATGTAAAAGTGATTTGAAATAAATCTTGTGTTTTCCTGAAATAAATCGACAATTTATACGCCAACAAAAATAAATTTATTCTATAAAATAAAGTTCTGTACACAGAAATGGCAAAAATAAGAGCGAATCATGATTTTGAAACACCTTCCAGTACCTAAATCTGGTTTGAGATTATGGGTTACGCAACTGTTCACATAATAACGTATAGTTAGGGATCAATAGGAAGAGGCAATAGCGATATAACTTCCTTCTGTATGAGACATTGCGTTGAACATAAACACTACTTCATTGTTGTACAAGACATGCTTCACAGTGGAAGCGAGTCTCACAAAACTTTTGAGAGCAAAAGAAAAAAAGAGAGAATAGAAGAGAAAAAAAGCAAACTTTAAACTTTTCATATTATAGTTTCATCATTTCGTTATATTCTGTTCATTAATAATAATTTGATGGCTCACAAAATCATCAAACTTTGAGACTATATATGAAACTAATTTAAATTGTGCGACAAAACTATTTTTCAATTTGGGATTTATTCTTAAACGTTATTTGATTAATGATTCCCAGTAGTAGTTATGTAATCGATTATATAAAAGTATTATATGAAATAATGCGATGCAAAGTGAATATCAATTAGATCTTTGATATAAATATAAAAAACTCAAACTATAACTTTAGCTTAATATATAAGTAAAAAAAGGTTGAGTGTGTTGAGTGCGAAATGTCCTATTATTTATCGCTTTGTGTTTGTTTGTTAACAGTGTTAATCAGATTAAAATGTTAGTAAAGACAGAACTAATAGTTATATCATTATTCAGCTTATATTTAAGAGGTAAGTATTTATAAGCATGTTTATCATTTTAATCGTGTTCATCTTCATTTACAAAATATTTTTCTGCTTTGTTTAAATCAATTAGTGATCAAAAATTGTTCCAAACAATATCCATCTCAAACCCATCTAATACCTGTATTTTATCATTTTATAACTAATAATAGAATTCAATTAATTTTTGAAAACCGTTTTGATGACTAGACTATTGGGACTTTTGATAATTAATATTTTTAATTGTCTTGAAAGTTAGCTAAAAATTATAAGTGTTGTTCAGGGAAACTGATGTCAAAACTTTATAATTGAATTGAACGTGAGTTTCACTTTGGATATAAGTGTTGTATTAGTAATAGTATATATATATATATATATTGTCGAATTGTCAGAACACGTTTAAACCTCAAAAGTATAACTAACTCCTAAGTATGACATAATGTTTGTTTAGTCATGTTTTTGTTTGGCATATAAGAGTTGTCTCAACACAAATGTAAACATTTTGTGAGCAGAAATGGCCTCAAGTTTTATGATGTTTTGTTTGCGTTTACTCTCTTATTCCTAATCGCTTTTAGCCAAAGGCTTCGATCCTTTTTTATTCATCCCCTTTCACAACATAACACTTTATAAATACCTCATAATATATTGGATTTTGTGATGATCTGCGAGTATTTCTGTTTGTACCGAATTTTGCTATAAAAACATTTTGATTTACTTCTGCTCTTTTCTCTTCTCTCAAGTTTTCATCAATTTTTCTCATTTTTTTCTCATTTTCTCTTTTATTTTCAAGCGTTCAGTTTGAATGAGCGAAGAGGGCCTCAGTTTTTGGTTGAGCCACAAAATATTGTTTCATTCCTTAACGATTCGGGAAGTGTTATCACATGCACTGCAAAAGGTTTGTAATAAATTTTACTCAAAAACATTTTCAAAACATTTATTTTTTTGAGTTTATTCTCGAAAACTTTGTCAAAATAGAAATTGTGAACATCCTTATGAAAGTTCTGGTCATTGTATTAAAAGTTTTTTTATTATAATCACAAAAATGGTTGTGCAAAACAATGTATAGCTTTTAGGACACCCTGTAGTTTGCGAATATTTTAAACTTTTTTGTGTTTATTATTCTAATTATAAATTGTTTATATTTTTTAAATATATTAATTATCTATTGATTGCTCGTTATTATCAGATTATTATAAATATAATTTGATTATAAAAAATATTTATTATAAAATAATAGTGGTTTATTGAGAATACGAGTCTAAATTAATTATCAATTCTATGAGAAAACGGTGGGTTTTATAATAATAAAAAAGTCATTTAAATGAAAGAATGATTATTAAAGTTTATGAAAACAATTTCTTAGATAAAAAAAACTGCATATCATTCCCAAAACTCAATTTTAAGAATTTTAATACTTTTTTTGTCAACTTATTAAGAATAAAATATTATTAAAATTTTGTTTCATTTTTCATTCTGTTTCTCAATTTCAATCATTTCAATGAACGCTTTTTTAAGCCAAAAGAAACTCGACTCAAGATATTTCATTAAAAAAATGTCATTAGAATCACTTGTATCTGAAAACATACTTACGTATCAAAGCGAATACATTTAAAAACAGAGCACAAAACTTAGATACAGAACAATTTCTCATCTTTTGTTTTTCTCATTCTTATACATAAAGTCGCATAACTTTTTCATGTTTGCGAATTCAGACTCTTTATGCTCTAAGCGCTAAAATAAAAAGTTATTCTTTTTGTTGAAAGGTTTTCACTACATTTAGTTTCAAAATCTTCTAAAATATTAATCTCCGATATTTTCATCTAATTTCCTAATCATTTATATCTTTCTATGAGAAAAAGATGTCAATAGAGTTCAAAACAATTACTTGTGCTATCAATTAATTTGAAATGAGATTAATATCTTAAAGTAACTCAAAAGACAATATTACAAACCCATTCTTTATCTAAAGATCGAATTTTTTTATTATTTAAAAAAATTAAAGTAAATATTAAAATATAAAATAAATTTAATAAAATTTGTAACATTATTATTTGTGTTTATTGTAAAATTTTTGAAGTATCTAATAATTGTTAATTTCTATATAAATTTTTATCGAATATCAGGTGTCAGTTCTTTGCTAAACTTTATTCGTAAATATTCAATAAACATAACTTTTTTTAAACGGAATTTTTCGCAGCAAATTCTTAACAGTATTTTTATATAAGATTTAATATACAGCATAAACTTAATCCATTTTAACGACAAAATTTTTTTTATATAACTAACATATTATATATACAAAAGTATTTTACACACCTTTCTAATAATTTTGCAATAGTTGTTAATTAACTATTATGTTGGAAGTGACATAGGTTTACAAAATGCTTTTATATAAGCCTAATGTATAGCATAAGAAGAGATACAAAAATATATAGCTTTGAGATTTGCATAGAAATAGTTTTAATATCATTTTACCAATAGACTGGAGAAAAACAGTTTCTTTGTGAGAAAATTATTATAATCATTAACGAAATTGATGTCTAAAATATTGTTGCAGTCCAACGTGTTTTTGCCGGTTCTGTACAATACATGAATTTAATAACCAAAATAACTTAATTTAGTCATATTTTACATTTGTATGAATTTAAATTAGTTTAGAACTGATTGAGTTCAATAAATTGGGCGCTAGGCTTGGGTGAGCTTTTATATGCATTCAATTTCATCAAAATGAGAAAAAATAATAAGATTAAGCCTTTAAACCATTTCATGAAATGAAACACTGAATAAATAGCACTTTTTATTTCTTTGTCTCTATTCAACAGTGAGACAAATCAATTCTCATAAAGCATTCGAAAGGCTTTATGGAAACAAATGAGCTCAACTATAAACGAGATTTCATGAACGCAACTCTCAAAAAGTTGTTTCAATTTCAGTATATCATCAATTCTGAGCATTTTATTTACTATTTGAAAGAATATCAAATCCCGTAAAAATTTTAAATATTAAGAAATAACTATTTTGTGCGAAAATTCTCTCTCTTAGTGTGAGGTGATTACTAAGTTCTACTTAAGTAATTTATAAGAGTAAAGAAAAAATGATTATTATTTGCATAAGTTAAATGTTCCACAATTTAGATAAAGCATCTAAAGTCTCCGCCCGTTAGAGAATCGATATTTAGTTGTTTTGCAAAAGTTTTCGAATATTATTCTAATTATAAGTTTATTAAGAGTTTGTTGGCTTAAAGTCAATATTGAGTTCAACTTATTCTTTAGATTCAAATTATAAGTTTGAGCTAAAAAAGTAATAATCAATTCTAATAAATAGCATTCAAGTAATTTACTTTTTTAAAAGAAAGAAAAATCGATTTTGATATATACTACTATTATATATAGCGGTTATTTTTCTTTCGCTATCAATTAAATTCAGGAGTAAGAAAGTAGAGAAAAGAAAAATGTGTTTCTTCAAAATCATGTCATTTACTATATGTTGATATATATTTACAATTAAAGCATTAAGAGTTATAATTAATTTGAATCTTTAAATTAAACAATTCCTTAAGAAAGTTTTGCACATCAATTAAGTTTGTTTATACTTTTAATTTAAACCATTAGTCTACTAATTAAGAGGTTTTATAACTTTCAACTAATTATAAAAATTATAATTAATTAAAAAATTTTATGTATAAAGTAAACCCTCTAATGATTAGCACTAAATGAAGCTCAAGTTGTTTAAAGAGATTTTGAGATTGAAATCATGTTTTTCACAATCCATTAAATTTTAGTGTAAAATAAATCTCAAAAATTTGATAGAACTCTACTTTTGTTTGTCTTTAAAGGCACTCCAATGCCAACTATTTCGTGGACGAAACTCGATGGGAGTCCATTAGTTCCAGTGCCGGGTTTGAGACAGTTTCGAAATGATGGTCAAAGCTCTCAATTGGTATATCTGCCATTCGCTGCCAATAATTACCGTCAAGACATTCACTCTACGAGTGTTCGTTGTTTGGCATCCAATTCGATCGGAACTATTGAGAGTCGCGAATGTCATA
This sequence comes from Nanhermannia elegantula, assembly GCA_034699485.1. NCBI lineage: Eukaryota > Metazoa > Arthropoda > Arachnida > Sarcoptiformes > Nanhermanniidae > Nanhermannia > Nanhermannia elegantula. Next base: position 8,672 of record JAQGCH010001326.1, on the reverse strand, counting down.
TCAGAGCGAGTGAGTGTTGTCTTTATTTAATAACAATTAATGGTTTTTATCAGACAATAGGCTATTAACCTAATTAAGAGGTCGACTTCTGATCACTATATTTAGTGTAAGAAATGCTGTTTTAGAAATAGAAAAATATCTCTTTTCTATTGAGTGATGCTATTTATAGAGCGATTGAAGTCGAGACTATACAATCCATAATACAGTACATATTATTTATCGACTTGAGAGCTATTTTTTAAAAGAATTCCTAAAATAATCGTTATTTTTATTCGGCTTATTATTTACTATTAACAAAATTAAATTAAATTTAATGGACTTGAAATTACTTTAAGTGTTTTATTTTTAGTTAAATTCTGTATTGAGTCAAAAGCTGTACAATTGTAAAAACACCGAAAGCTAACTTATATAAAGCTATATATACAATAAATTAGATTACAGGACATTAATTCGCTGATAAAACAATTGAAGTTAATAAGAAATGAAATGAGAATAAGAATCAAATGGGAAATATTTTTGATTAGATTAAGAATTTATTTAACTCTAGATTAATGTGACATTAAAGTTAGTAAAACAAAAACAAAAGGAGTTTATTAAGAAATTGTGCCATAAATTTCAATTCTTAAAAAAATCACAATTTTTGTTAGTTCAATACGTGAGTAAAAAATGTTACATATTTAATCCCATTTCCCTTATGAGCACTTGAATTGCTTGTAAAAATGTTCATTTTTGCAAACTTATGGCCGCTTTGTGTAGAAAAAGAGCAATAAAATAGAAAATAAAGAAAATATCTTACCTGTAATTTGTTGTGAGTGAATCCAATGTAATGTCTTGCACTAGTTTTTCAGAAAAAAAGATAGCGTTCAGAATGAAAGCAGAGATAGAGACGATATCATAGAGAGACAAGACTAGAGAAATAGAGTATATTGTATTGCGTTTATAACCAACTATAATAACAAATTGATGAGAATGAGAAGAATTGTACAATAAAACTAAATTGGATGCAATGCAGTTCTTTATTGTCTCGCAATGAGATGCTTATTATTATTATAACTTTATTTTTTTCTGGCATAACAATAAGTTTTAAGACACTTCAGCGCTCAAATATGATCTTTAAGTATAACCTCTAGAACTCATATTTCTATTTATTCATCGGTTCTTACAATTTATTTATTAAAGTAAAGGAATATAAGTTTCAAAATTTTAACATATCTTACAATTTGATGAATCAATAAATGAATTTTGATTAGTTTCATAACTTTTTATTAAGAGTTAACAAAATGTCAAACTTTAATATTCTATTTGATTTTCAGTGTTTACTAAAAGACTTAATCCAATGGTTTACTTAAATAATACCATAATATTTACAGTTATGTCAAAATTGTTAATCTTTAAATCTATATGATATACAGCACAGGTATTATTTTCTGTAATTAATTATTTGAAAGAACAGAAAAATTGTGAAAATAACTAAAACTAAAGTACACAATATTTAGTGTTGAGCACAATTAGTTTGACTGTGAAAGAAGTCTATATTTATATCTAGTTATATAACTTATTACGCATTAATATTAAGCCTTCTTTAAGGCAATAAAAGCACTTTAGGACAGAAATATCTTATCACAAAATATTGTCCCCTATTCTTGTATATGGCATTAGAAGTATATAAAAATACTGTGACAAAAATCCCTTGAGAACAATTTGCAGTCTCTTCTATTCGCCATTTCTTCTTCTCTAATGTGCCGTTCACTTCATCGCATGAAATGTGGCAAAAGTGTATTGTATTGCTTTATATTTGGCTGTGAGTTAAACTCTTATGCCACCAATTCTTGTATTCTATGTATATAAAAAATAGTAAGAAAATAAGATAACAACCACTCGAAAGGAATTGTGCTATTCTTTGACTATAAGGTTGCTGTGAAATCAATTTTGTCTTTTGCTCCAAAAATGAAATAAAATAAGAACACATTGAATGCTTTGCGCTTTTAGAGAGAACTTTTGCATTAATGTCCTAAACAGCCAAAGCTATAAAAGCAAAGTAAAGTAAATCTAGTTTTGCCATCACTTATGTTACTCGAAATTCTATAAATTGCTTTCATTGAACTATTAAATTAATGTAAATATTAAAACTATATTTTTCCTAAACTTTTTCCAACTTTTTCCAAACTAATTATGAATCACTTTAATTACGGAGCACTAAAATTGCATTCCCTTATTGCATAAATATATTAATTATTAAAAATAAAGTTTTCGTTTAATAATTTGTGTAATATTTTATTACAATTATCCAATAATTAAAGAAATACTAAAATTAGAATCAGAACCAACTTTTAAGTTAGTAATATCCGTGCAGTGGCATAACATTTTCAACACCATATTTATTAACTTATTTATTTATTTATCAGCAATTGAACTCATTTTCAGAAGAAGGGCATATGATTAAAGCACTTTGTATGTGCACATACGCCCTTCTTTCGAAAATCAGTTCAATTATTGCATAATAGATGTATGAAAGCTATAAATAAATATAAAAGTGAAATGAAAAATGTCTTCAACTATAGTCTTATATAAATAAACTTTTCTTATATTTAATCTTAAGTAAACTCATAAACTAAACTTTGAGTCTAAATATTTTTGCTATACTTCATACTGTATTTCAATTATTGGAAAATTTTTTGAAATATTAAAGTCTTGAGTAATATCTGTTTGCAGTTAAAGTGATTCAATGAAATAATTTATAATCAAATCGATGAAAACATAACTGCTTTGAGCCATTATAGCCATTATGTCAAATTTGAGTCCAGATATCTGTAATTCTATTTTCACATAAAATGTTATATAATATGTTCATAATATGTTTTTAGTGAGAAAAGTAAATCATTTATTGTAAAACTGTTAGTTATAAATGTATTTAAAAAACGTAATGTAAATACATTAAAATACTTTTCAATTTATACAAATACTCTATAATGAGAAAATATTTTTAAAAAATACTGTACATTGAAACTAAAGGATTACACCGTCTCATTATAGCAAAATTGTAGAAATATCATTTTTGAGGTCTAGTGAGTCTTCGCCTGTGAGCATCATTAATCTGATGCACATAAAGATATTTTATTTGCTGTGTAGAGATATACAGTATCTATATATGGGTACTGTATAAAAAACTTTAATTTCATTATGCAATAAATGAAATAGTTTTGATCAAAAAATCATCATTTTTATAGCATATAAATTATTTATTAAAAAAATTCTTAACTTCAAAATAACTTATAGAATGCTTTGAAAAGGAATAACTTTTGAAATGATTTGCCAAAAATTCCGAATTTTTCATTTAAAGAAAGCATTTTTATTAGAAAATAATCTAAAATTCTTAACAAACTATATGTGAATCTTTATTGAATACTTTAGTATTTTCTACGAATAAAGTCTATCTGTCCATAAGGACTAAAAATAATAATCATTCAATGCATTTAAAGGTTTGAACCGTAGGCTTGAGCTGAAATTTATTTTGAAAGCAAATTTGAGTTAATGGACTTTTTGCGATTCTATTCTATCGATATTATGTTTGTTCGCTTTCCTAACATAAAATAATGTCACAAATATTACAAAACTTGACCAAAAATATAAGCAAATATAAAATCAAATAATGCAGAGAAGTCTTTTTTCGTCCTGTCTCACAATATCAATGAAAATGATTGCATATAAAATTTAATGCATGATTTACATTAACGAGATTCAACTGAAGTACATTTGATGGAAATATTTGATGTGTTTGGTCTATGATGTCAGTTACAGCTGAAGACAGTGCCATAAGATCAAAACCAATTTTGAATAGAACTCAATGCACAGTTGAACAAACACTTGATTTACTGAAGTGGATGTAACTCCGGTTAGAGTTAACGGTTTCAGATCTTATACCATAGCTCTCTCTCTCTCTCTCTCTCTCTCTCTCTCGCTGTCTCTCTTGTAAACTCTCTTATCGCTAAAAGAGTAAAAATGTGAATGTGATCAGTAGTGAAGGAGAACATGATTCTTACATTTGCAATTCATGTTCAAAACCTGAATTCTACAGCAATATTAGACGTATTGTCAAAAGAGCGCAATTTTTTGAATGAACTTCATTTTATTTGGTGCACACAAAACAGTATTACCGTTCATTATTGTGTTCAAATGTATCAGCTATTCCTTTAAAACTACTGACAGTCATCTTTTACTTAAATCAATAATATTTCAAGTTTTACTTTATTTTCAGTTTGAACTTAAATATTGCAAAATATAATATGTATGACTTGTATGAGTTATTATTCTTCTAACTTGTATTTGCATTTAGATATTCAGAAATTGTTGAAAACCAGATCAACAAAAGCAAAACTTCGCGTCGCATAAAATATTTACGAAAATATAAATTAATTCAAAATACGAAAAGTAGTCAGTTATTGTTCACATTTGTTCAGATCTCAATCCCAGAACGAAACTTGAGTTCCGTTTAAAAATTTTGACATTTCAATATAAACTGATTCTGCATCAATATAAAGTATACACATATTAACCAAAGTTTGCAAATAGTGTCCGAAAAAGTTTTACATCTTTTGAACATTTTTTTCAGTAAAATACTTCTGGAATAATTGAACTTAAAAGTCAATAGTTTGATGAAAACTTTTGCTATTATTCACATGTAAATTGACTGTTGGGTTAGGGTGCAAGTCGACTACTATAATATCATAATTTATAATTAGTCATAGATATGACGAATTATATATTTTGTTTAAATTTTTACATTTATAACATTATTTATTATTAATGAATAAAATTGATATTTAAAATATTTTATTCAAAAGATTAATTAGAGTTATTAAACAAGTAAATAATAATTGTTTAAATCGTTAGAACTCAACTCATAATGATAACAAGTCGGAAGCGATACTGTATTTATATAAGTTATATATAACTTCTTTGAACTTATTTATTTTTGAAAGATTCTGATACAATTATTTTATAAGAGAAACCAATACAATAAAGACAATTGTTGATCATCTACATTGCATTTGTATTTTTTTGTTACCTAAGCATAATGAAGCATAATTTCAATTGCAAACTTCTATTTCCACGACTCTGCTATTTTGTATACAAAAGTTAGTAATTAAGAAAAGATCCTGAATAGTGACGTGAAGCTTGCGTTAGCTCAGGAATATTGTTCATATGATTCAAACAAATATGATATGTATAAGCCTTACTTATATAAGTGAAGAGAAAAAATTATATTATATCCAACTTTATAATTTGGGTGTGGATTGGGCTTAGTTTTTGTTTTTATTAGAATTTTCTTGTAAGTTTTCGTCAATATGTTGGCCTCTAATCAACAATTTGTAATTTATTGCGATTTTTATAACAGATTATAGTGAAATTGAACTCAAAATGATAATAATATTGGGTTTATTTGATTTCCTATATTTCAATTAATACTAATTTTTACTGACGAGTCAGACTCTCCAGTCGTAATTACTCGAACTCTATAAAGCAAAGCAATCTTTATGTTGAATAAAAGTAAATCTAACCATAACTTCAAATGCGGCTCTAATTTAAAATAATCATTGGATTTTATTTTAAGTACAAATATGAAAAATTACTTGAAATTGAAAAGGCTTTTGCATTCTCTTCAAGTTTGTATGAATTGGAGTTCTCATAATCTCTTATTTGCATAATTTGTTTTACAAAATTTGTTTCTTTATTCAAGAGTTGATGATATATGAGCTATAAATTAAGAATGAATACAGTAATATCTAATTACGGCAAACATTTAGACAGTTGGATTGCAAAAAACATTCCATAAAAATCATTATATATTATCGTTTAATATGTCATTCGGTAAAGTTTTAGTATAATTTATGCATAACTGTTCATACTTTACATATAAATTATACATTGCATTCAGGATTGAAAAAATATTTGATTAAAATTTGATGGAGTATTAATGCATAAAAGTTAAGTTTAGGCAAACTTTATTGACAGCATAATTATGACAAAATATTTTATCTCAAATCAAATATAAACGCCAAATGAGTGTAAAATTAAAAGTCAATTATGTTAAAAATTTATTATTCATTAAATATTAATTGAATCAAAAGGAAAAAATATTGTATCAAACAGAATATGCATTACAGGCGTTGCCTTAATAATAAGAACTTTTGCTTTTTTCTTGATTTTCTACTGCAAAGTAAAACTGAGTATATTTTATTCTCTCAAAACAAATGCTAATAAAGTGTAACTTCAAATTTGCTTAAGAACACAGACTTTTTTCAAAATAACGGGACTTTTATAGCTTACTCTACTATTCTTAGTAAGAGTTTTGTAAGTAAGTGGGACTGACTCTATGCCACTAAAATATGCAAACATTACTGTCTTCTTACAAATTACTGTTGGATTTCGAGTTTGTCACAAATTTAATTTGCATATCGTTTGAAACGAAAACCTCACTCTTTCATGTTTTTTTGCTTATGAAAAGCTATTGTATTCTGTATAAAAAGTACATTTTCATGATTTGCATTTTATCATTACTTTCAATCATGTATTGCTGACGATATCATAGCAAATACTTTACTTTTATCATTACTTCTTTTTGGTAAAATTTTTTCCATGACTTTACTTTTAGAAGTTGTTTCTCCTTTAGTTTGACTTTTCTCTTGTTTCGATTCATTTGTATTTTTGCTGAAACAATGTAAAAGTTAGGGTTAACTTATTTGATGATCATTGAGAGAGTATAGCAATGAGAAATGCGACGCACGTCAAGAATTAGTTATTTTTGACCCAAGAGTTGAAGCTAAATGTGAATCGAAGCGAAACAAAGGCAGCGGTGATGTGACTTCGATAGAAACGCTTCACTTTTACTATAATTTACTCATCTCTCCAAACAAAAGAAAGATAAAAGTTTATTAATTTCTATTATCAATAGATTAAAGTCTTTTATTGCCATAAATTAATCGATAAATTGTAATTAAAGTTTTAAGTTTTTATTATTATATTAAAGTGAAAATGATTTTAATGTTAATTTGAATTAATTGTTATTCTTAATATATTTATATAATACTAAATTTAGGGAAAAAGTTTAATTTAAATATCAAAATAGTTCTTAAATAGAAGTTATGGTCACTTACCAGTACATAAATACTTAAAAACTTAATTATAAAGTTTTCCAAATTTAAAAAATAAAAGACCGAATGAAAATTGTCTGATTTAATGATTGTATAAGAATGTTGAGTATCTAACTATAATCATACTTAACGGTTACTCATTAGTGCATTGCAGTAAAGCTATTATGAGTAGCATTGCTTGAAACGTCTATTTTCTCATTGAAAATTAAATTTCAAATATTATTTGGAAAGTATATAATTGTATTCTTGAAGAATTATTATGTAATATAATTAGTTTTGGTCTAAAGGGCAACAGTTGTTCAGTTTATTTGTAAAAAAATGTGAATGAATATAAATAACCAAATGAATGACTTTCTGTATAATAGTTTGTATGAGTGGTGCAAACCGTGCAAACGCCCAAATTATATCAATATCAACAAAAAATCTTATTATTATAACTATGGGTTTTCACTCATATTAGTATTGAAGCCTTTAGTATGAAAAGTATTGTTTAGTTGAAGAAAAGGAAATGTTGTTTGATTTATAAGTTCATAACATTTTCATATAAAATATTAGTTTTTCTTCTTTTTCTTCACTGTTACAGAATGTAAAAATATTTTCTGTCTTGAATAGTATTTTTTTACTTTTTAAGAAAAGTTTAATATCGAAGACGACATCCCTTAAAGTAATAACACAGAGAAGCGTAGACATGGAAAGCAAAGTTGATATATTATAAACTTATCATTATTATTAAAATTTTTCTCTATATTAAGCCATAACATAAAGTAATGCATCTTTTTATATCCAACTGAGAGAAACCCATTAAACGAATCATTGGACACAAAGCCTAACCTAAGCTATTGTGTTACGCCACTAATAAAGTGCGGTAACCGCTGGCATTTATGACATTTTTCTACATCTCATTCCGTATCTCTAATAATAGAAATTTTTTCCATTTTTTCATATTTTCAAATGTAAGCTTTATTATGAAATTATACTTAAATTCTGTTCCATCAGTCATGCATTTTATGTTTTCCTTTTCACAGAAAAATGATATTAAATTTAATTCTGTTTATAAATTTAAATATTAAAATAGTTTTTCATTTGTTTACCTTTAGTTAAATAAAATTAATCAATTGGTTCTGTTATATGAGACTATATTAACTCAAATATTTGAGTTTGGCTTCGGCTTTATGTTTAATTTGCAATTCAATTACATTCTGTATTTTCTTAGCAGAACATTAAAAAAATATGTTATAAAAATATTTTTCTGGAAGAATGATTATTCAGAAGCATAAAAAACTTTATTTTAATTTTAGGGAAACCTAAACTTTTTTAAGTATTGATAAAAATGATTGAAAAGCTGCATTCATTTAAATATTATAAAATCCGATAACATTTTTTATATTAAGCGTAAAACACATTTCATAAATGAAGTGAAAGTCAATTACTGTTTGATTATTAATTACATTCTTTTATTATTGCATTTGTTGCGCTTCTATATTATTTTTAATTGTCAAATATATTAAAGTTTATGAATCA
>JAQGCH010001325.1:0-16208 GCA_034699485.1 Nanhermannia elegantula | reverse complement strand
GTAACTAAATTCTCACACCAGAACTGGGATTGCAACTTAATCCGGAACTCAAACTAATTTCAGTTCCAGGAACTAGAACTCAAACTAATTAAGTTCCAGGAACTGGAACTGGAACTCAAATGAAATTTTGGAACTGATACAACAGTACTTATAATCTAAATAGTTGTCGAAGACATACAAATTGAGCTGACATTTGCATATGTCTTAAATATCTATTATTCGTTGGTTTAAATGAAACATTTGCTGACATACAATGTAATTTGACACATGCTTGCATAATTTATCAGTTTGTCCAGGGAACTGTCCCCCTCTTGAGATTTTAGGATGTTCTAACCTTTATTTAGCATATTTTTGTTTTTTTTGACAAAAAATTTCAAAAATATTATTTTTAGCCACAATGAATTTTTTCTAATATCTCCCTTCACATAGTTCTCTTTAACGTTTGTAGATCATATTTATCCTTTGTTTGAATGTATTAAGAAAATAATTAAGCTGATGAATTTTTGATGCAAATTAAAAAAAATTTAATTTATAGCTTCAAAAAAACTTTCTCAGAAACCTAATGAGGATTGTTTTGAATTAAATTACAGAGCACTTCCCATAAATTAAGAGACCTTTTGATTAGTTAATAGCTTGGATAACAAAATGACGATTTAACAGAACATATGGTGCCTCTTAACATATCAAATTAACAGCAAGATTATTATTAAATTTCTTTAGGATTGTATAAAATGAACATGTTTGTTTCATTGTAAAATTTTAGGTAAAATTGATAGTATTTTTACATGTTATTAAAAGTTGTTACACAGTGTTATTTGGAGTTCATTTATTTCAAATATTTTACTAATTCTCTTTAAGGAATAATTTATATTAATTTTAATTTTATTTCTACATTAGTTAATATTGTGAAACTCTTTTTTTTGTAATATCGACTCAAAGAATATCTGTTAAACTTCTCGCTCGATTAGAATATATTATAAAAGGATGTAATAAATGTTACATATTATTAAGAGAAATATTGCTACACATGAAAAGGTCAATATTTCTAATAATAATGCTGTGAGACCTTTATTATTTATAAAGTAAAGCAAATTTAAATAATAAATTGATCAATTTATTTAATGATCACGAAATGGTTCGGTTTGACACATACTTTATGACCGACATTACAGTATATTTGTATAAAAACCGGTATTTATTTTAAACTATTCCTCTATTTGTATTAATGCTTATTCAAATTATAAGATAACAAATAGCGCATTGCTTTAAGGGTTTTAAGTATTGAAAATAATAAGCAATAAAGAACAATTCCCAGAAATGGCTAAGTGGTAAGTGAAAAGATAAAATTTGATGTGCGTGGCTAAATTTTTTAGATGGGCGTGTCTTAGCTTAAAAGTTTTCTTAATGCTAGAAAAAATTTAGGCCACGCCTTCCAAATTGTATTCTATTTAGTAGATTATTTGCTGTAAAATAAGAATATAAAAATTCCATTTCAATATCTTTAATATTCGCGGAGTTACAGCTCTTCAAGTTTATAAAAATACAACTCTGAAAAGCTCTAGCTTCGCCCCTATTATTGATATCGAAACTAAATTTTCATATTCTTATTCAGCATAAAATTCTCTATAAGACAAAATGAAAATTAATCTGCTTGGCGCAATTTTTTTAGGTGGCCGTTTCTTATTTAATATCACGTGTTGCTTTGGCTGGAGTTAAAATCTTAATATTTTAAAATAATCTTCATGTCATGACCTTTAAAATGAGCCCATATTTGTTTGATTGTTCAGACGGGAAAGTACCCAAAATAATTTTCAAAGTTAAACATTTCTCCCATAGAGCCCATTATAAAAAATTTATAAAAATTGAATATCTGATTTTCCTGAAAAGATATCAGTATGATTTTTACGTGAATTGATGAGGCTTTGAATACACTTTAATTTAAAAATTAGAACCAAAGATTCCAATTTAATGTAAAAATAGCCATTTCTGGGAATTGTTCTTTAAAACCACATCTCTTTATAAATTTAAATCCTCTTTCATTCGATACTATCAATAAATTAGTGATTAACGAATAAATTATCGCCAGGAAGCGAATGAGAATTGTTTATTAGAAAAATGATTAATTAAATTTTAATTAGATTAATAGCAATGACAAATGAATTTAGCTAATAATAAAAGCTTATGTCCACATACAGTAGATTCTATACAAATCTCTAGAGATACAGAAAATAGGTACTTAACTGATTAATTCTGGAAATTAATTATTCTTATTTTATTGATAACATTTTCTTCAGTTAACTTATTTTTTAGCAGAACTCATCTTTAGCCAGAATTTTTACATGTTTAACCAGTGTCGGCGCGGACTAACGCTATGGACCTAGGCTTTGCTCGAAACAAAGTACATCACAATCAAAAGAAGTGCAGTATCACACTTTAGGATTATGAGTCCGTCACATATTCACTTTTGACTTTCTTAGTTTAACGACCTATATATCTATATGTATTAATAATGTTCAAATGTATAACCAAAAGTTTAAAAATGTACAGAATTTCTCAAAAGAGTAGTTCAGTTGAACTCTTAGAGCCCAGACAAAAATTGGAGCACTTCCATAATTCTCTTCTATAATACATTAAAATACTATTGTTTTATAAATAAATACAATAATTTACAAATTTTTTTATTATCATTTTAGGGTAATCTAAATATTAAAATTAATTTTATTTTCATTTAATTTCAGGGTTAGACAAGTTTTGACTCAGGCTTCGTTTGATAATTGTGAATAAACTCCAATTAAGTAATTGCAGAGTTTTTGCAACATTTTTATCAATGAAACTAATGAAAGCTCCTTAAAAGGTCTTTGTGTTACAATACATAAGTAAACTTATCACTTAATTTTGTAAATAAAATACTTTCAATTGCGTAATGTTTTGTTTACATAAATTGCGAAACACTATAAATCCGTATAAAGTGAGTGTCAACTTAATGGAATACATTCTCATTTATTATAATTTTAGGTTAAGTGAATGTGATCAAGTTTTAATTGAATTTTTTCATTCTTAACAAAGTATAAGTTCTGAACTATTAATCAAAAATATATTGGGCTATATCTGCATTACATATATAATCCTCATAAACAATGAATTTATATTAAAGTATATCTAACTCATAATTTCATGAATTTTACTTAAGCGAGGAATTAATAACTATTCAAAATTTAATGATTTTCATAAATTTGTTCTTATATGAAATATAAAACTAAATTAAAAAATATGGTGAATTATTATTTAAATTCAGGAGAAAAATTGTTTTTTCAAAAATTAAAGTAAAATTTTTGATTAATCACAAAAAATCTAATATACTGTACAATTAATTGGCATAATTTAGGAAGAAAACTAAGACTCCAGAGACTGTCATAAGTAAACATACAAAGGAAACTACAAAATGTAGGAGTTCTTACACCATTAACCTTAACTTCAAAACAAGATTCTATAGACAGTTATAACATATTCGTTAAATAACTTATTGCGAAAAAAGTGCTGAGCAAAAAGTATTGCTTTATATTTTACTTTTTGAAATTCTTTTGTATATAAATTGCACAGTTAGGGTTGGAAGTAGTTCAACAGCAGGTTTTATGCAAATTTATGTGCATTTTTTGAAGAGCTTTAAATTTTTTAGTGAGAATTTTCAAGAAAAGTCTGGTTTTTACATTGAAAATTCATGTCCTTTAGAAGGAAGCTCATGTTATTAAACTGAAATGTCTTTTTAAACTTTTGTGTCTCTTATTTAAAAAAACATTTTATAAATAATATATAGTGTATAAAAGTTATATAAGTTTCTATACAAGAGTTACACTTGAGAGGTACAGAATATTTAATACTCTCAGAACTTACATAAAAAGTAGTAATACTTTAACCAAAGTCTGTATCTCATGAGAGAATAAATGTCTGCTAAATTGTATCACATTAAATATAATTGACATTCAGAAATCGCCTCACTTTTAATAACCAAAATAATTCCTAATAATTACTTAGGAATTAGTAAAGATTAGTACAATCATTAACAGTAAATAGCAAAATATAAATTACGTTTAAATTACATTCTATATAAAAGTTTTTTATTCTCTTTTAAGAAGATATCAAAAACGTACTGACGGTAGACTAGATTCAGATCAATTAAAATGAATAATTAATTAATAGTTAAGCAAAATAGAAATGTTTATAAACTTATAAAAATGTAGTGCATAGTAGAGCTGGATGTATTCTCAAGACTTCTAGCCCGACCTTTCTGACCATTGAGCCCACCCCCAAAAAACCGACATTTTTAGCTTTCTACCGAGACCGAACCCGAAGTAGCCCGATGTTCACCTCTAGTGAAAGTAGTTATCATATACTGATTTGCAAACATTTCGATATTTTGAAGAAATTCAATGTCGATAAACGAGAAAATACCGTATTTTACATTATTCTTAATTAACTGTGAATACAATCATTAACTTATATTGCGTTTTGAGGACAAATGCCTTAAATATATTAATAAAAATTTTAAAACAATTTATTGATTCAAACCACTCATATTTGTTCTGATAGAACTATTTTTGAAGACCATAACTCTATTCATTGCAGCATTGGTTCTCAAATACCAGCCCTTGGGCTAAAACCTGCCTGCAATTGAATATTTCTGGTCCACAATGCATTTTTAATATCAATAGACAATAGTTTTAATAATTGAAACCCAAAATAAAAATTTATCTTTTGACCCGCGAGTTAACAATACTATTAAATTTTTTGGCATAAATTTTTATTTCCCCAATGTATAAAAAGTTTGAGAGGAATTAAGAAGACGATTAAGTGCATTAGAAGAATAATTGTGAGCATTTGATCCAAATGCTCGTTAAAGTGAATTACTCTAAGAATAATTACTCTCAGTATATTAATCGGTCAATCAATTTGAAATCTCCTGTGATAAGCACTTATCTTATAATAAACTAATACTACTTATTATATCAATACATATGATACTAACAGTTAGTAACTAACTCATTAGACAACAACAACTACTACTACTGTACAGAACTTAATTTAGGCCTCAGTAACAAATCATATGAAGAGCTGATATGTCTCGAACTAACCTTATGATTGGTGAGTTAGCTTTAGCCCACATAGAATTAAATAGGATTTAAATCTTTATTAAAGCGGATTTATTTGGGAAAAATTCAAAAGTAATTGAAAACAAAGCAAATGCCTTTCCTACAGTTCAATGTTTAATATCAGGTACAATAAAATTAATATTCAAGAAATATGCCGGTAGTTAATTAAATTTAAAATGTTTTACTTTTTTTCTCTTAAACTACTTTAAAAAAAATTTTTAAGGAACAGATCTAACAGATTGAGTCCTAATGCATACCGTCCTTTAGTATTAAATATAAATAAATTTAATGGATGTCAATCATCATATTTGTTAATAGGGAAGGATAACACCATTACGTTAGTGGTCGGTTAATAAATAACTTTAACATAATATTTTATATAACATAACATAATTGTGTCCTTTAATAAATTTTGAAGTTCGCTAAAAAATATCACAACAGTTACCACATTCTGTGGCTACAAAACCAAATGAATTATTGATTATTCTTAAAATATTTTATTATATCTTAAAGAATGCATTATTTTAATTGCATTATAACATTTCTAAGTTTACTTTCTTATAATTAATTCAGAAAAATGTGAAAATGTAATTCTCAGACTGTCTGGTACTCCTACCCCTAAATTTAGGAAACCATTATATTCTTGTATAAATTCATGAATTATGAATGTGGGCAAAAATGCAAAACTTTTTTAAAACATCCCTTTAAAGCTACAAATATGAAATTGTTATTGAATACAATTTTTTAATTTTAATTCAAAACTCTGAGGTTTAAATCATTTAAATACAGTAATACCCAGATATAATGAATCGCTCGGACTTGCCTTTGGTGCTCACTATAGCAGCAATCGGCCGCCCAATGGCCAGAAAAAAGTTCTATACATGTCGACGAACCGCAAAAATATACAAAAAACGAAAAGTTTGAATATTTGTAATTGAAATATGTTTAGTAACAGAACAAGGTGCTTAACACGCTTTATAGCAGTGTGTGATTTGAATTTCTTTGCAGTTGTTATTTTCATGCGATCTCGAGGTCATTCTATTAATTAATTTTGATTTTTTAAATATATACATATAATGAAATATCACCACTTAAAAATTCATAATATACCGGTGCTTAAAATCAAAATAGTTGTGAAGCAACGGATCCACTTGTGTGACAAATATAAACATTAATAAATGTTTTTAATCAGATTTTAAATTTTATAAAGTATTGAAATTAGTTTTTTTTAACTATCAGTTGTTGTAGATCTTCATCATTTCTATCACAGGCAGATCTTTTACAAAAACTCCTTTTTAGCTGAAACAGCTGTTTATTTATTTTATTATTCAAAATATTCTCTTAAAATTTTCTTTCGATTTTTACAAAATAATTAAATCTTTTTTTCATTTGTAAACCAAATGACCATTTATTTTAACTGTTTGTTTGGTATCATATACTTCATATCGAACGTATCAGACGTATGATAAATAATTTCCTCTTCTATGTAGGTAATTTTTGAAGAAATGTTTCATATTATTCTCGGCCTCGTGTGTTGCATAATATACCTTCTATAACATTTCAATTTACTTTTGGTTACTTTTATTAATTTAAAAAATACATATAATATAATGCTTTTACTTATTATGCATTAAATGATAAGAATATTGGAATATTAAACAGAGAATTTGATTTTCTTTTTTAAACATTTTATGACCTTTATATTAATTAAATATTTTGAATCTACTTTTACTTGACATGCAGCTATGAAATGATCATCAGCTTTGCTGAATGCTCTACTGTGTAAATAAAAAAATTGAATTCAATTTTAAGAATTATTTGATGCAAAAGTGACAAAAAATTATAAATTGATTGAAATTTTAACGAGGAGACCTTGATTTTAATGAATCTGATCTTCACTAAGTTACTATTGAGTAAATAGGGCGATCACCCGTTCCGATTAGGAAATAAAAATTACTTAATTTTTGTCGGACATGAAACTAGACGCCCCGTTATCCGCCGCATCTCTTATTTATCCAATTTTTGTGTTTGAACAGAGAAATTCTGTTTTGTAATTATAACTCAAAAAATTTATTGTAGGAGTTTTTTCTCAAATGTCGAGAAATTAAAAATAATATAAAGTTCATATATAGTTAAACACTTCCTAAAATTAAAAGTGCAATATTTAATGCTTTTTAAGAAATTATTTATTTTGATTGTGTGAATTCAGAGTCTATTGTTTGTAACACTAATTATTTAATGATTAATAAATGCAAAAATATTTTTCAAAGAAATGAAAGGCACCGCTTTATTAAATTTTGTTCTATCTTGAGAAGAGACAAAGGTAATCACCCTATAATAAACCATTATACAAGCCTATGTCTGATGAAACACTAATATTATTTATACAAAAATTAACTCTAATTTTAGTAATAATTAACTTGTTTTGGAAACAAGTTTTAACTTGTATTTTAAGAAAAAGCATAATATTAAAAGTGCTTAAATATTAAATAATTGGAAATACGTAATAAAGAGCTATAATTGAATAAACACTTCATAAAGCAATATCTATTATCAGTTTATATGTAGAAATGGATTTATTTTATGGCAGTATATTAGCTTTAATTGAGTCAAAAGTTTTTCAATTTCTAATTGTTTTAATTCTATTGATCTCTTATTTGAGATATAAATTAACTTTTTGGAAAAGACAGGGAATACCTAACGATGTGTTACACACTTATAAATCATTTAATACTGTTTTACATATAAATGATTGCAATTGTATTAAAACTAATGGAAAAATTGTTGGGTAAGTGTTCCATAATTAAAATATATTGTTTTATTAAATTAGTGTTAATATTAATAGTATTCAAAACTATATTTTACCCAAAATTAATTTAATGTATAGAACGTATGAATTTATGTCACCGACTCTATTAATAGCTGAACCGAAGTTAATAAATCAAATGCTTATCGAAGACTTTCATAAGTTTTCCTCTCACAGGGTATGTATTCAAAAATTATTTATTAAGGTTTATGTGGGTTTATGGGGTTTAAGTATTGTTTATTAAATGGGCTTTTTTTCTTTTATATACTATGTATTTATTATATGATTTCTTTTCTTAAATTGTGTAACCTATTATAGTAAAGTTGTTGTTATAAATTCATTGCAATATATTCTTTATTTTAATTTTTTTAACTAAATGATAGAAATATTTCAAAAACTAAAGAATTAAGGAATATTAAAGAGATTAACGAATTAAAGAAAATTTAAACTGATAAAACTATAGATAGTAATCGCGTTTTCAGCGTTTGACAATTTTGTCAAATATTGCTCAATAAAATACCACCAAGCTGCAATTTTACAATATTTTGATGTAATTAGATTTATTTAAATATATCTCAAAAATATGAAAAAATATTAAAATTGCATTTTTTCGTAACTGTAACGCTTTATGAAACGTTTTCTTCATCCAACTCCCTAATGAGAGGAGATCTCGCCGAAGCCCATGTTAAACAAGTGAGCCTTTTACAGGGATAACCCCGTGTCTGCTGTGGGCAAACGCATCGGGCCATAGGGATTGCTCGAAAACAATGAATATGTGGCCAACATATAGCAATCAAAGAACAACAGGAGAGGCTGGAATTCGAACTCACGACCCTTCGATCATGAGTCCGGCACCTTATCCACTGCGCCACAATGACTCCCCTTCTGTAACTGTAGTGATTCGTTAATATAGATTGAACTGTATTTATAAAATATCCGGATTAATGATCCTCTTATCTTGTTACATCAATTTAGCAGAATATCTCTCTATAAAATAGCCCTACACCGTAACTCTATTTATACTCGTTCTCGATTAGTTTAGAAGTATTTTTCTCAGGATTGGGTTGCATTTTTAAAAATATGAATATAAAAAAATAAAAACAAAATTATAAAGTTTTTAGCTTAAAAAAAATTAATATAGATATTATTAAAAAAATTTTATATTTATTAAGCAATGGGCACCACCTGATCAACCATTTGGGAAATCAATGTTTTTGTTAGAATATGATTTATGGAAACCTTCCAGACAAATGATGGTTTCAACTTTTAGTTTGGCTAATATTAAGAGAATTAGAAAATTATTTGAGGACTCAATACTATTGTTTATGAATAATATGGAAAAATTTGCGATAAGTGGAGAGTCTTTTGATATTAGACCTTATTTTGAATCATTTGTTTTGGACACTACTTTGAGGGCATTCTTCGCCACAGAAGTCGATTCTGCAAAAGAATCTAATAATCCTTTAGTTATTAATTCGAGGAAGCTTTTTATGAAAGATATTAGTTTTGAACAATTTATAGCACTCTTTGCTCCTAAAATTGCAAAATTGTTTGACTTTCGAACTTTGGATAAAAATGCGACCGATTTCATGTCAAAACTCATCCAAAAAATTATTGATGAAAGAACACAGAGTAATAACAGTAAAAATAATTTATTGCAGAGAATTCTCGATTCTGCGATCGAAAATCAAAAAACTTCAGCAAAATTTAGTGAGAAATAGATTTTTAAATATAAACATATATTAGACTATAATTAATAAAACTATTTAATTGAATATAGAGTTTGATGATAAGGAAGTGATCGACAACTGTCTATTGTTTTTAGTCGCAGGATTTGACACAACAGCCAGTGCTCTCACGAACTTAACGTATCTTTTATTGCAAAATCCTTCAGTTCAAGAGAATATAATAAATGAATTGAATGAAAAATTCAATGAAATGGAACCTGATTTTGATAATCTCAATAAATTAGTATATCTTAAGGCATGCATTAAAGAATCGTTGAGATTGGAGCCATCGGTTGCCAGAGTTGAGAGAAAGTCTGTCTCCGAATGTAAATTAGGCGACATTTTGGTGCCAAAAGACACATACATTAGTATTGCCATAAGAGCCGTACACAGAGATCCCGATAATTTTGAAGATCCCGACGAATTCAGACCCGAAAGGTTTTTACCTGAAAACAAACATCTGATAAAATCAGGAACTTATATATCTTTTGCTGACGGACCACGAAATTGCATTGGAATGAGATTCGCTTTATTGGAAATAATGTTCTGTTTGGCAAAAATATTGAAAAAATATAAATTCGTGAAATGCAATGAGTCTGAGGTTTGTTTCTCATTAAAAATTTGAATTCAAAATAGAGTGAAATCTTTTTATATATTATTTATTTTATAGCCAGTTGAGTATTATTCCGGACAACTGATGGTAATGCCTAAGAAAATGATTTTGAAGTTACAAAAAAGATTATAATTGAACAAAATATTTGACCTTTATTTCTACTGATCTATATTTTGTGATTCTTATTATATATATCTATAAAATAATTTTTTATCAGACTTTGTCTTATGCTTTAAGACAAGTTTTTGATGCTATCGTCATACATGCACAAAGCATATGGTGCCTATGGGTTGGCCCCCCAAAAAAATTGTCATTTTTGAGAAAATTTTCTCAGAAAACCGGGGAGCTTTGAACCCCCACTAAAAGTCCTGACCTTTTGCAGGTATAGCTATCTTATTATTAAGTAATTTAATACAATTAAAATTTCGAAACTATATTCTGTTTAATGTAATTTATGTTAACTAATGTTGTAATGAATGAAAGTCTCACGTATTTTATAATCAAGTTTTTCAAAAATATTGTCAATTTTTGCTTACGATCTAATTATTAATGAAATAATTATATTTCTCAATGAAATAACAATAATATGTTTATGATAGAAATGTTGAGAAACCCATCGTCTAATGTTTGGAACTTTCATTGACAGATACAGTCGTATGGCGTTTATGAAAAAGTTAGAAAATAATTTAAATTAACATAAAATTCTCCCAAAGACCAATTCAAATGACTCTCATTCTATTATTTAATGTAATATAAACTGAGTCAACTATTTTTTCAATTATTGTATACCTCAAATTTATGCTTCATGAATATTTTGCATTCAAATATCTATTACTTATACTCAGGAGTCAAGTGTGTCATATTTAGAAATGTATAGATTCCGTTGCTTTTGTGACTCCTTTACATTACTATTGTAGTACCCGTTATAGTGAATCATATTATAGTGAATTTGTCCATTTTACTGCATACTCAATATAACCAAAAAAATAAGTTTAAAAAATTCATTATTAATGAATTTTCTTTAAATCTGAATTAAAGGGTTAATTAAAAATTATGTTAAACTTTTAATTCTGTTCTTCAATTAAATGATTGGCGCTTTGCAAACATCGACATACATTTGTTACAACTTTTACGCCTTCAACAGATAATTATTAAATTAAAGCTAATTTCTAATAGGCTTATATAGAACAATGAGTTTCTTTATGAACAGAATCCAGAATTGTGATCTAGAATTGTCTGCAGAATATGGCTAAATATGATTCAATTTTTACAAATTATAGGTAAAGTAAATCTATATTATTTAAAATAATGGTCTGTGTGTCTATTTATCTATCCATCCGTATAATGTAATAATTTTTACAAAAATAAGATTAAAATTTTTGGTCGTAAAATATTTTTATAAAAGTAAAATTCACATTATCGTTAAGGCTATAACAGGGTGTATTTTAAGGCAAACAATACAAGTGTTTTAATTAGTTTTTATTATTTGACCCCAATTTGTGTGAGAATTGACCCCAAACATAGTGTCCATTTAAATAATGACCCAATTCTTGAATTTTGGCCCATTTTTCAATAATTTAATTAAAAACAGAGAATCACCATGCTACTCATGATTGCTACTCAACATTGCGGACACACAACAATTCCCGTGTGTTTACAAACAGAACATTTCAAACTAATCGAGTCTTCAATGAAATGATGAATTTGTGACTTTCGTGAGCCGTTACATGTCAGACAGGGGATGAACTTTGACCCACCACAACGTTTGCATGTTTGGGACGAATAAGAGGTCATTCTGTGTGCGGACAAAAGGGTCAATAGTTGTCCGCATTCATTAAGCCTTTCAATGATTTCAAAGGACTGTAAAATAAGTTAAACATAAATAACGTAAACACTAATTACGTAAACATGAAAACTGACCCCAAATTGCTTTCCATTGAGAAACATTTGCGGAATTTCTAAACAATTAATTCTTTGCTTTAATTCTCGTTTAAATTCCGGATTAATATAAATGTCTCTCAAATCAAATCGAATCAAATGTTGTGAAAGAATAGCTCTGAAATCGATTGTATAAATAATAAGCATGCTACTTTTATAATATAATCATTGCATTTACTTTAATTTTCTGCAGTTTTCAAAAGTCTCTCGAATTATGCCTTAAAATAAAATTTTAAAAAATTATTAATTAATTAAAAGTTTAAAATGAATACCACATGAAGTGATATAAATAACGCATTTATTGTATTCTTCTTTTTCATAATTTCGCACAAAATTCGCTTTTTCTTCATTCTATTGAAAAGTATTAAAAGATTTTTTATTAGTTATTAAAGTGAATGTCAAATAAGAGATAATAAAAACTTTAAAAAACGATAAATATATTTCACTTCAATTGTGACACAAATGGAACAAAAATCTATTAATAAAATGTACTTTTATTGCACATATAATGTGCATAAGTCACACAATTTACCGCCTGTTTCATTAATTCCTTGTAATTTTGGACCAAATTCTTGACAGAATTTCGTTTTTCTCTCACAGAACCATTTGGACCGGTGATTATCTTCTGAAGTGGATCCCGCCTGGATAGTTCTTCATCAAAACCTTCGTCTTCTACATCGGTTTTAAGCGAAGAATACATGACTTTTTTGGAGAAAATATTTTCCGCATTGAAATCGATTCTAAACTAAATTCAAACTCAAGTTTTAAGCATAGTTTTAGACCATTTTAGTAACTAAAGAGGGAAGTATTCCATCACAATGTAACCAATTCTAAAAATAATTTGATGGCATAACTGTGATGTTATAGCAAAACTAAAAATCCACATGAAAAATGCCACCGGCATAAGCGTCGTAGATATCGCATTTTAAAAATCAGATTTCCCATTGATATGCATTGATTTGAGCATATAATAAAATTTACATAAGAATTGATATAAAATATACTTATTTTATATTTAAAAATTTTCTGTCACAGAAAACAATATCAAAAAAATCTAAAATCTATTTATAAGTATTTTTTATTGCAAAATTTGAAAATGAGAATATTTTTTGACTCCGGCAAATATCTTTCTCTGTATTCAACTTTTTCTGTTACTATTGTTAATTACATTGATTTGTTAAATGAATAACATTTCAATGCATTTCAATGGGAAATCTGACTTTTAAAATGCCATATTTATGACAATTATGCCATCAAATTGTTTTTAGAATCTGTTACATTGTGATGGAATACTTCCCTCTTAAGATAAATGTAATGAAATTAACGCGAATGCCTGTCCGATATGTAGATAGACTTTTGCAAAAATTGCGTGATTTGAATGTATACGTAGTTTATAATGTTCGTGACCCGCGCGCTATAATTAGCTCACGTAAAAAATTGCAAACTCTCAATATTATCCCTGAATGTGTAAGTATTACTACTCTGTGCTCTGACATGAGAGAAGATATGTTTTATTTTAAAAAATTTCAGACCCAATATCCGGAAAAGTTTTCGTTTATTAAATACGGTTGAAAGTCCAGCACAAGTGGCCAAAGCACTATATGACAGAATTAATATTACATTCTCTACCAGTATTAAAAACATTTTGCAAACACACACAAATCTGTTGAGAATTGACCCCAGAAATAATTATCCATTTGGAACTACAAGAAATTCTAAAGAGGCGGCGCACAGATGGGATAAATTATATAACAATGCATTCATTTATGAATCTCAGAATGTGTGTAGGGATGTTTTGACTGATTTAGGATATAAATTTCTTAATACAATAAGGACCAGTTAATGTCCAGTACAATTAGAGAAATATGGTACAGTCACGGAAATTAAAGTTTGCAATTGAACTTATGCTTCATTTTGATAAGACTTCTCTTTATTAGTTTTCGTGAAAAAAGATTAATAAT
Organism: Nanhermannia elegantula; assembly: GCA_034699485.1. NCBI lineage: Eukaryota > Metazoa > Arthropoda > Arachnida > Sarcoptiformes > Nanhermanniidae > Nanhermannia > Nanhermannia elegantula. Next base: position 2,016 of record JAQGCH010001325.1, on the reverse strand, counting down.
TTTAGTGATAAAATCCACAAAATTTACTTTTTAATCATTAATGATTCAAAATTATGAGTATTTATATTTGAATAGCAAGATAGCAAAAGTATAAGCAGTCATCAAAATTAATAATAAGTTCAATTGCAAGCTATTTTTTCCGAGACTGAACTATCAATTACAAAAATAAAGGGGAACTTTAAGATATATACTTCCATGTGTAACATTGTTTTCCATTAAGTTTATATTTTATGCTTTACAGGTAAGTATATATCTTAAGGACAATATCCCCTTTACTTTTGCATTCAATAATAACAATTAAGAAATCATTTTAAACAAATAATAAGAGAGACTCAATCAAATGATTGCCGATATTTTGGTTCAAAAATAAAAATTATAATAATTTGTGAGATTTATACACATTTATGTTTATCTTTTTTCACATATCAAATAATAATTTTAATGTATTCGTCAAATATCTTAACATTTAAATTAACATCAATTTAAGCTTTGCCTTAGTTATAGTCATTGGGTTTTAATAAATATTTTTGAATACTGTATTATATTAGACTTATTTCAGAATTTTTTATTTAATACAAGAACACAATTGAAAGTAGCTGTTAGTGAGTCAGTCATATGTTTAACTTTACAATAAAAGTTAATTCATCCACTTTATAGAGTAAATTATTTTATGAATAGTTTCCTTCATTTTTCATAAAGTAAATTAAAATAAAAATGTTAATAAAAAATTTTTAGCATTTTTCGGGTCTAAAATTGTGCTCTTTCGGATCCAGACCTGATGGCCATATACTGGGCGATTATGTTTTAGACAGATTAGGAAATTGTGTCCAAATTAATGTAAATAACTCTATTCCTCTCTTCATTATCCAAATCAATGTGTAATTTATGGTCAATTTCTTGGTCTAAATTAATTTTAACCACTTTTCTAATGCCTTCAAAATCTATTTTTTCAATTTTGCTGAAAGAATTTTTTGTTTTATTTCTTGATTTCTGTGAAAATCTTTTAATTTTCTTATCATTTAATTTGTTATTATTAATACTTATGACACGTTTTCTCAATATTTTTGTGTCTTCTTTACAATCAATTGTACACTTATTATGCACTGAAAAGAAAGCAAATGAAATATTTTTAGTCCAATAACAATCAAATATTTTAAAACTAATATAACAAAAAATAGTTTATTTACTGTGAATCTGTTTCTATAATTAAAGAACTTCAGCGAAAGAATGTATTATTTTTTAAATAAAAAATCAATATATATTGATATCGAAAATAAAAAAATATCAAAGAAAAATTATTATGTGATAGAAAATTATTATATTTTTTCGCTCATTTAGTTTATCACAAGATTTCTAAACAAAGTCTCTCTAAACTATTGCTATAAATGAGATGTCTTTGAACTAAACATAATTTTAAAAATCAGAATTTGATTCAAATATAAAAGATTTTTAATTGACTGATAATGAGTTATATATACGAAATCCTCTGTTAAAAGAAAAACGGACTTATTTTATAATTTTAAGTTATTTATTAGCTTTTAAATGTGTTCCAAACATATATTTAATTAGTTTATACTCTCTTTGAACCGCACTTTATAAAAAGCATTTAATAGATTTGAAAAAACAATTATAACTTTTTATAAACTAAACAATAAATAGATTTAAGTTCGTTTGTATTTCTATAGTAAAGATATTCGTTTAAGTCTTAACACATTTGGCATTCATTATATTCAAATAATTACCTTTTGGTTTGAGATCCAAATCAGTGAAACCGGAATTCACTTTCTCTTCTACATTAAGGCTATGATTGTCTACAATCTTAAGCTCACAAATAGGATGTAATTCTGTTTTATTTAAATTAATCGATAAATTCAAATCACAATTGAGAGCCAATAGCCTTGACTTCCAATTAAGTCCTGTTTTCATTCGCTTTATTTTTTCCAAACGTTGTCTTCTATTGAATGAGTATTCGTGAGAATCAAAGCTTCGATTTCTGGAGAAATCTGTGAGAAATGA
>JAQGCH010001324.1:0-16211 GCA_034699485.1 Nanhermannia elegantula | reverse complement strand
AGAGAGAGAGAGAGAGAGAGAGAGAGAGAGAGAGAGAGAGAGAGAGAGATTGAATGGTTAAGCTCTCGTTTCAATAGAAAAACAACGCCTTTTCCTTTGAATTTGAATGATTAAGTTGATGATTATGATTGATAACTAGAATTGGTTGAAAATGATTGTTATAAAAATTTGACGTATTTAGTAAACTTTAGCATTATTTAGCTTGAGTTTAAATAAATGTTTAGATTAAAAAAGCTTATATGATTTTAATCCTACTGAGACCAAAAAAATTGTATTTACGGGGTCGACTCATGTCATAAACAGAGTAATTTATCGAATCTGAACACATTTGCTAATCCTCCAATTTTTTGAAACCGTGAAATGAGTGCTACTTATAGTTTAGTAATTTTTGTTTATAAAAGTAGTCCAGCATTTGCTTCATTGTCTAGAGTCTAGACGGCTTAGAAAAATTAGAAACTTATTATTCCTGTACTTTAGAAACAACGAAAGTAAATGCATTACCGGTGCATGAGATTAGTGCTCAAAACACTTCTTAATGTAGGAGTTCTTATTTTAATCCCAATCGATCTGCAAATAGCAAATCCTAGATTACTATAATCAAAAATAACTGAAGTGCAGTTCAATAATTAACTAAAGTTAGTAAAATGATGTCATATTTCTGTACAAAAATTCTAAATATTAGCATTTCATCAATTTTAAGAAAAATTCCTGAATTCCTGAATTCCTGAAATTCCTGAAACTCCTGAAATTCCTGAAATTCCTGAAATTTCATGAATCGTTTTTTAAAATACATAAAAAGTTATTTAAAATATTCTAACTTGTCATATTATAAGTAAATATAAGTGAGATATCAACTTAAACTATTAAATTGAGTCATTTATATAAAAATGTTAAAAATGATGTTTTCAAAAGTTTACATATTATTATTGAATCAAAAATAGTTGTTTTTATCATTAAACCGATAGAGACACTGATGGAATCTATAAATCTAACCTGTCCTACAAACCGCAGAATTTGTAACCTGAAAGGTCCTGCATCTGCACCAACAAAAAGACAATGGTCTCTACCACGAAGATTAATGTCAATGGGCTTCACAGGTCTCCATAGGACGACTTCTAATGTTGAATCAAAAACGAATTCGCGACAAAATAGCTCAGAAGAATCCGATAACATTAGATTCATTGAGTAATACTAAGAAATACGTTAGTAATTCACTTATTATTAATTGCTTATAAATGTCTTTTATGTTAAGGGAATTAGAGTACGAAGCGATAAAAGATGAGATTTTGGGTGAATTTGGCTTTACTATCGATCAAATAATAGAACTGCAAGGCTTAAGCATTGCTTCAGCTATTACTAAGACATATCCAAATACTATCCACAGTAAATCAACTAAAGTCCTTATTTGTTGTGGAACTGAGACTATTGGTAAAAGTGGACTGGTGGCTGCGAGACATCTCAAACTGTTTGTGAGTTCTTTTATCAATCTATAATATTCTATATTTAATCATGCACATAGGCTCAGTCAAACTAGCCCCATCCCAAACTTTAAGCCTCAGCCTAGGCTCTCCTCCAATGAGCCTGAGCCTCAAAATGAAATACATCGCAAAAGCTAAAAAACATCGTTTTTCAACTTACTTTCAATTCAATGTAAACACAAATATAAATGCCGCTTAATTAATATAATTATTTAATTACAATTATTGAGACTAATTTGTAGGTAGGCTATCAACAACTGAGCTTGAGCCTAGGCTTTTGACTATTGAGCCTGAGCCTGAGCCTCAAAAAAGCTTTCAAGTTGAGCCTCTAGCCTATGCAAGCCTAGGCTCAAGGCTTTGGCTAGCATAGGCTCAGCTCAGTCTCTGTGTGCATCATTATCTATATTATTAAAAAAATGATGTCAGTCCTTAAGTCTACATTAATGTAATAAAATTTTTTTTTGCAATATTGTGATTCAAGAGTTATATGCACTGTAAAGGCTAGAAAAATACATTTTAAGTGCTGTCTTCAAAAATTATAAAAATTTCTTATATTATACGGGTTAAAAATATCAGAGTTATGTTTAAGTTATTGAGTTGCGAAGCAACGGGTGCCGCTAGTGTTATATAATTATATTCAGAGAAATCAATATTTATTATTGAACTCGCAGGCATTTAAAAGTAAAGTTTGTCAAATCCTCATCAAAAGTTAAATGAATGGATTCGCTTTTAACATATCAATTGTATGGACTTAATTTTGATTCAATTATGTGTAACATATCTCTGATTTAATTTAATAGATAAGCTTTAATAAGAAGTCAATATTGTTAAAATTCTTACTGATTCTCCATGTGTTCTAATAATTATATAAAGAATAGGTTCTCAAACTTTTTTGTCTCGCGGATCAATTATACAATCATGTAGTTTCATAGACCTGTGGTTCCCAAACTTTTTTGGTCCTCGTATGGGTTTCACTGATTCCATTGAACATAATGTTTACAACGTTTTAAAATAGGGTCGCGACACATAGTTTGCGAACCCCTGTGAATGACATAGACCATAATGGTAAAAGTTTACGGATCACTTATGATGCCTAAAGGGTAATTTGAGAAGCTTTGAGAAACACAAATATCGAACCCTATCATAAATTAGACTTGAAAACGAAAATATCTTAGTCAGTTATGTGCCTGACCTCTAAGAAAATGATTTAACGGAACACAACGTATTCTTACTTTTTCTTTTTGTTTGCAACGTTTTTATTCCACAGAATTTTATAAATTCTGTGAACGCTTTCGGTCGCTCACAGAATCTTAAAAAATTCATCTGAGAAATAAAAACGTTGCAAACGGAAAGAAAAGTAAGAATTTTTAATTATGAATTTAAGCAACAAAAAAGTTTAAGTGAATTGAAAATTATTTGTTTCGATACACGAATCTTGTCTTGTATTTGGGTTATGTATTATTATTCAATACTTACTAGTACTGCTAGTATTAATCCACAATAATTATGTTCTCCCATACCTGTGCCTCATATACTTAATTAGAGCTGACAAAGAATTATTAAATATCGAGACTTACACCGTATTTCACATTATAAGTTAGACATTTAAAATCATAAGTAAAGTTTGTTTTTATGAAAATACAGGGCTATCGACCAACAATTTATAACCCACAGCCGGGAAAATCTCCTCATTTCACTCGACTGATAAGACAATGTCAAGAATTTGAGATCTCATTTTTGTCGTATTTACCGCATGAACCGAAACTAATAGCAGATTCATATCAATTAATAATCGATGCAATGGATCATTGCTTAACAGTAATAAATTCTCAATCAAATGAAATACTTGTAAAACTGGTAGAAGTTTGCAATACCGGAACACCAATAATCAGTGTTGACGTACCTTTAGGTTGGGATATAGATGAGGGACCGCCAAAGAATGGAACACCTATTCTATTACCCGATTCTCTTATTTCACTGATTGCACCGAAAAAGTGTGCGAAACAGTTCACTGGACATCACCATTGGTTGGGCGGAAGATTCGTATTGCCGTCACTTTCGCGAAAATTCAAACTAAATTTACCCGAATATCTGGGATCTGAACAGATCATAAGTCTTAACAGACATGATGACTATTAAATTCTTTATAACCTGAATATTCATTTATCATATTTTATGTCATGTAATCAGTAAATATTTAAACCAATTATTATGGTATTAATTAAAATAAAATTAGCATTAATTAGTTCTTTAAATAATGTTTCTGAATATTACTCTTAAGTAGTGATGTTTCGGTTCCAATTTTCTATTTCAGTTTCAGCTCTCGATACTGAAACACCACTAATGAAAACTATGCAAAAGAAGCGAAAAATAAATTAAAAATGAATTTTAAATTTAATTTCACTACTTTTCTAGAACGCAACAAAACCTCTCAAATTAATAATATCGTAAACTATGTTCATAATTAGTGAATAGCATTGGCCCCAAATCTTGAGCTTCAAGCTCGAGCTTCTATAAGCGCACCGAAGAATTATCTGCTGTGATATGTGCACTGCCATCTCATAGCCTGAGCTTATAAGCTCAAAGACAGCCAAAGACACACAGTTAGCTGATTCATGACCACAACCATTCATGATTTAGACACACCTACAGTCCAGGCTTAATACAGATGTAATACTCATTAAAAGTATTGCACTCTAATTGTGGAAAATGAGTTCCGAGAAACCAAAATGAAACACAAGTCTTTACGATTTATAAATGATTTACTTGTTGTAATGATAGTGTATAACAATTCGAGTAGTTTTAAAAGTTAATCATTTGTTTAGCTAACAATCACCTCAAATGTAAAGTAATACTAAAAAATATACATAATATTTACAAAATATAAATAATTAAATAGCATGTTATTCGTCTTGCATTGCCCTTAATATAAGTTCTCGTCTGTGTTCGTCGTATTTCTTCTTAAGAGCAGTGGTCAGTCTTCTAGAGTCAGGAATTACATATCCGGGCGCTAACAATCGGAGCAGTTCTTGAAAGCCTTTTCCTTCCACTACACATATGGGTCGACAGTCTTTGACCAACCAATTGACCAAAGAGTTGGTTATCTCATCAGTCCCTACGAGACAGGTCTGTGTGTCCGACAAACCAGAAGACGAATTATAAGAATTTTGTGATGTTTTGGACAACGATTTGGACGTTAATATAGCGCCGGTGTGTCCCTCATCGTCAAAAAGATTCTCATTATGTGATGAATAAGTAATGGCGCGAACTATTAGTGGACCTGAAGGTGAGTCCAGAACGTCGGCCTTCCGTTTGCCCATCTTTTTGCCAGTTCTTGGAGAGCGATTAGTCGGCGCTAATTTCTGTGGCTGTGCCTCCGGATGCATGGCTTTCAAGTGTGTGAACAAATTGGTTGTGTTTCCAGAATAGGCCAGAGTTGAGGCGCATATCTTGCAAATGGCTTTCTTCTTGTCCTGAATCTCTCCCTCGTCGTCAGCTATAAACCCAAAATACGACCAAACCTCAGATCGCGCGTGAGGTAACGGAACCACCTTTTCATTGGGTTTCAATTCATTATTTTATTGTTTTAGTTTTCAAAAGTCTATCAATTAATGCTTTACTTCATTACTCTTTTCTCAATAGTTTGGCTCAAAGTTTCGCTAACTTTATGTCGAACTAAAAGTTTTTGAGATTTATTTTCTGGAAAACTATTATTAACTAAAATTCTTATAAAAATTTTAAAGAATTTTGAGTTAAAGTTTACAAAACTTTCTTAAAACTATTGAAAAATGTTTTTCAAAGACTGAATAACATTAAAGTTTAGCTTTAGTTCAGAGAAAGGAATGTTTAATAGAATTAATTGAAAGACTGTTTGAATAGTACATGAAATGAATGCAAACCTTAACTATTTTGACATTTTGTGAATGAGTTAAGTGTTCATCACTTAGAAGAGGTGTTTGTCCATCAGTTTCCTCATCATTACTGCAATCGCCAGAACTAGTTATCAAGTTTGGCACCACTGAAGACAACTGATTGGATTCCAATTCACAAACATTTCCTACAAATGAAAAAAACATAAAATAAAACAAAAATGAGTTTGAATTGCATTAAAAACCGTTAACTATATTAAACAATAATAAATTACTTTTAAAGCAATAATTACTGACTTTGAATAGAATTAAAATCTGAATTGAAATAAAAAGTGACAAAAATGGGAACAAAATAGAAGTGAAAATAATTGATTAAAATAAAAGCGGATTTATTTTGAACACATATATCGCTATTGAAGACTACTATTGAATGTATTGAACAATACCGGCATCGGTTTCATTATCGGTGTCTTCATTATCGGTCAGAACAATGTCTTTATTATCTTCTTCTTCAGCCATATCTCTCTCATTGTCACGCATTTCCATCATTTCATTCAATTTATTATTTATTTATTTGCAAATAATTTCTTTCTTTACTTAAATTCATAAACAAATGACTTAACTATTAATTAAAACAAAACAATCGATTATAAGAAAGTTTTGCTCTAATGTTAAGCCAAACAATCGATTCTCAATTTGATATTGATTTTAGTGAGTATTGAATGAAACGATAAATTGATGGCAACACCCGATTGTCGTCTATGTGTGTGCTGTGTCGCTCTCAACTGTTTCAAAGCTGTCATTCATAAAACACGTTACGCTGTCAGGACGGGTGGGACTGCTCTGCTTAACTCAATGGGAATACTGAAGGAAAAGGGATTTTGAAGGACATCAATAACAAAGCTTAACATATTTTGTGCTATTTTTAGTACAAATATATATAAAATATATTTTCTTTATTTTAAATAATTCCTATATAAGATTTTTTTAATTATTATTAAATGTGAGACATAAGGAAAATGTCAGAAAATTGTAATTTCTATGTAATGATTGATCTCATAATTCCTTTAATACTATTATCCTTTTAAGCCCTTATTTAACTTCAGTATTGATCAGTGTTTTCGGGACTTTTTTAATCGGAATATTTGTTTTTGAATATAAAAATGGACCCAAAAATTGGAACTTTTATTTTTCTTATGACATATTTATACTATACTGCTATAGCTTTAGATACACGTTGTCTTAATTTTCATAAAAAAGTTTTCTTTCATTGAATGTCACATCTTCTCAATGCAGTATATAATCTGACCCCAAAATATTTGTGTAGGTTTTTAAATGTGACATGCTAAAATTTATTAATACAGGCTTATGGCCAAGTACTTGTCACGCTTTTACATCTAGCAGTAATAGGAGAAATACATTAATTACGTAACGCAGAAATAAATATTTTGACCCCCACTTTACCATTATAGACCATGAAAAATTTTCATAGTCGAGCTCCCACCTACATCTTTTGCATTACATAATTAACCAACCAACCTCATACCTGTACGACAACTGATAAGGGCCCTAAACATGAATTAGTAATAGATATATTCTTATGGACTGTGTCCCACATTTAAATTGCAATTTTGTATACAAATAACGTTTAGAATATTTTGAACCCCTTTTCATTAGATGTCTATTCAATTCGTAGAAGAAGCCAATGAATAAATAACGTCATGTACAGTATATGTGAAAGGATTGGTTTAAATGCCCAAAAGTACAAAACACGTAAACATTTTGTTGACAAAAATAATTGAAAAAACACTGTTATTAGTGATAAAAAGTACAAAAACTAATTCACAAAAATAAGACTCAATTTTTTGACAGCCGTTGTCTTTAATAAATAAATAATAGTATAGAAAAAAATGTCGGAAACGCTTTCCATAAATAAAATTAGTGCTAAAAAGCAGCAAAAAAATGCATATTAAGTGTTGTTTTAATAATAAATATTTACTTACATTAGTTGTGTTAAGATTTGTTGTTTTGTATTAACTATTAATTGTTCAAATAATTAAATAATTGAGACGACAATCGAATAATATATTTATGACAAGTGATGAAGTGATGCCTTATATTAGTATTGATTGTGTTTACGATTCATTCATTGGTATTATTTATGGTATTATTTCATTTCATTATTCATTTAATTCATTCATTTATGGTTTCCATTAATCCAAGCATTGGTTTCAATATATATGTTAATGATATACATATTTATTGATATTTTTCTGCTTATTATTTGTGCCGATAATCGTATTCACTCAGTATTTACTATTTGTTTAAATGAATCGCTTTTTTGACCAAATATGGGATAATTATGTTCTTAATTACAGTGCAATTATTCTCCCGATTGTTATCTATTTTACACTTTAATAGTTTTCGGAAATTATTGCTTTATTTGAGACGCGACTCAACTCAATAGCTGTTTATGTGCTAATTGTCTGAACTTATGTTTGTTTTAGATTCAATTCTATTCAATGTTTAATTCATAACCGGTAGTATTCCTTATGAAAACTTATATAAACCTATTGTTTGTTTATTTAGGTATTTGTCTTAGTTTTGAACCACTATTGCAAGTGTTAATTCATTTTATAAAATAATTATTCAATTTAATTGAAAATTACATGCGATATAAAAACCTTTGATTTATAATTATTTGTTTTGAGGAATAGTTTATTGTTTTGTTGATAAGTGTTATTAAGTTTTGGTTCAATTAAAGTCTTATTAGAGATAATGATGAAGAAAATGAAAGAAATCCCGGAATCGGTACTAATTTAATGAGTAATTAATGCTATTATAATCATAAAAGTTGTTGAACTCATAGTTGAGTAACAAATAATAGTAATTATTATCTAAATTAGTGTTTGTGCGCAATGTTCTCAAAGTCTTCATTAATATAAATTGCAATTTATATTAGCTTTTAATGGGTGATGAGTGGCGTCGCCTTTGCTTTCTCTCAATTTCTACGAAAATTAATTTTATTTTAAGCCTAAATTTGGTTTCATTTTTATGGTTAATAATCAAAGAAATGATTGAATTTTTAAAAATGTTACTCTTTTTGACTCAAATAAATCTGATTTCATTGGGAGGAAAGTCTTGAGAATTATTATTGAATGACTAATGCTATGACTAAACCTATTGTTATTACGCCACTAAAGAAAATAGTTTCTTTCAAATCAACTAAAACTTATGTTTTAACACACATTAACTTATTTCATATCATACTCTCTTTCCTTTAGATTAAGTTTTATTTTATGTCATTTCTAAAGTGCATATAAAGTAATATATTTCTCTATATAACACATTTTTTACATTTATATCTAATTTGAATTTTTTTATAATAAAATCCTTTGAAACCAATATTATTATCGAAACTTAACAACAAAAATCTTGTCTTTAAGTAGTTTATGATTTTTTATTTAAATTTTTAAACAAGTTATCGAGTGTTTGGTTTAGAAATTAAAACCCATTTATCAAATATGAAATAGAAATCAATTAATCAAAGATTTTGATAATTTATTGTTTTAATACAATAACAAATGTCTAGAATTACGAAATCATTAATTAATTAAATAAAAGGAAGTTTTATTTGTCTAAAAAATGAAATGTTAACCACAGTTTTCCCACTTTTTGTGTAAAACATATTTTGAGATAAGGTTTGCTTAGCTATCAGTTGATCACTTCATAGACTGTTTATACCCTTTAAGTCTGCTTTAAATAACTTGTAATATAAACTGAGAGTTTTGTTTATTTATTTAATGTAATCCTTATTTAATGTGATCCTTATTTAATGCCATTTCTTATTCTGTGCTCTTTTGGGTACTGTTAGCAGTAATTATAGTTTCACGAAATGCAAGACCATTCCTCTCAATTGGTTGATCACCAAAAACAACAGCTACAGGAACAGTTCAATATCGAAGAAAACCATTTCAATCATCATTCTGTAGATAACGATCCGCAGAATCAGATCTATCAAAATGATAATGAAGTGGCTCCTAATTATCAGTCGAATCATCACTGGTCTCAATCAATATTTCATTACGAGTCGACTGCCATCGGTATGTAAACTATAAACTTGTTATTTCATATTTATTACCATTTTAATGATTTACATATAATTTTATTTCAGTTGTCATATAATTCATGTTAATTTGCAAACTATTTATCTCAGACTCACTTTTCAAATGCAATCTATAGTATAGAATATTAATAAAATACGGTTTTTAGTCGGTTTTCATATAAACATTCAATCAAATTAATGAATGTTATCAGTAATGAAACATTATATGATGTTTTCGTTTTATTTATTTATAGATTATCAGTAAAAAAGGCTTTAATTGTCTGATGAGTTATCCATAAAATTCTGTCAATCTCTTGACAAATAAGACTTTTCTGACGACATTTTATTGATAACTTAAATAATTAGCTAATGATTTACGACTGACTATATTTAAGAAACAGATACCAATCAATTTTATTTAAAGCTAATAATAATCATTGCATTTAAGCCTCAGACTAACAAAATAAACACATATTAACCCAAATTAAAAATAAATAAACTTATCTTTAAATATAAAATAAATAATGTTTTTAATGAATGGTTAGGCGACTGGTCAATCGCGGGCGGGTCTGACTACGGCCAACTGCCATATTTCATCGATTCCGGTGACATAATTATAGACATCGATGGTGTGAAAGTTGCGGGACTGACTCGTGCGGATGTCTGCGAGATAGTGAACGCCAAACAGAGCCATTCGATCAAATCAGTCCAGGCCTCTTCTGCTTATGGACTTCCAATCGAATTACGCGAATATCTATCGCGAAGGTTCGCGCGAGGAAGCATTGATCATGACTTGCAGGCGACCATTCGGGACAACGTCTACATGAGAACAATTCCCTGCACGACAAGACCTCCGCGTCCTAACGAAATGGATGGCGTCGACTATAAATTCGTGTCTAAAGAACAGTTTATCGAAATGGATCGCTCCGGTGTTCTCTTAGAGTCTGGTGTATATGCCGGACATTTTTATGGTGAGTTTTCATTTCATTTTTCACATTAACTCACTTTTATTAATGTTCACTTAGATTAATGTTTTTGATTGAAGGGTTCAAAGTTCATATCCATATCTTTTAACAATTTTCTGATTAGTGTTTTTAGTGCTGAGTCGAGTTCTTTCATTAACAAAGTTCTGATCGTGTTTTGTGTTGTGTTGTAATGAATTATAGTTATTATACAGTGTTTGATGGAATTTGAATAAAAATTTTATTCAAAACATAATTTATTATATATTTTAAGTGCTTTTTAAGGCTCAGTTAATGATAATTTGACCCATTTTTAAAACTTTCATCATTTTTCATGAAAGGCTTATAAATTACATGATTTTCTGGATTGAGAAAAATAGGTTATTAATCAAAACCGATTTAACCAAATCTTTTTCTAAGCAAATGTCATATCGAAGCATATTATACTCCGATTTCAATGACTTATAGTATTAGTGATTTTAATAAATTTAATATAAATAAAAAGCTTTCATTCAGTGGGCGTAATGTTCAGACGGCTATTACTTGATTGAGTGTTTTATTGTTTATGTAAAAATTAAGGCATTTTTAAGACATATTTCTTAAGTTTTACTATTTATCAAAAGTTTCTCAAATTGTCGTTTAGTTTTTGTAATCAGTTAAATGTTTCCCATTTGTATCGTTTTCTCTAACTTTTAGCTATATCTCTATAACTAATGATTCAATTTGCTTATAAACTGACTTTTTCTGCTTTAAATTCAATATATATTACTATATTATGAGCTTATTATCATTTATAAGCTCACAATTTTCAAGTTTAACGCATAAAATATAAATTTTATTTAATGTTTGAATTTAAGGCCTTTTTATATTTCTAGTTCCAGAGCTTTAAAAGTTTAAAGCATTCTTTATTTTATTGTAAAACTATCTCTTTTCAAGAGATACTAAAAAAGGATCACTAGTTTTTCATATTAAATATTATGTGGTTTTGCTTTGCAATCATTGCTTAAATTGAATGCTTTTATCGCTATGTATCTGAAGTATTGATTGATATGAGAATAAAATATATTTTATCACTTGCTCTCATAGACACAAAAATAGTTAATTTTCACGTTTAAAAAATGTGTTCAATTCAAATAATTGTGTTAAGGCTTACATAATATTAACGTACAATTTATTAATAGGAACACCACTACCACTATCAACAGTACCGACTTCTGAGTCGCCGAATACTATAACAAATAATTTATTACCAAATTATGACCAAATTTTGATGAATAATTCAAATACAAGTTTGGCCTCAAAGCGCCGTCGAAACCGCTCAAACATTGCTGCCATCGATGCCTCTTCTCTTCCTCATGGATGGGAACGAATATCAGACGCTCATTACGGAGTCTATTATATCGATCACATCAACAAAAGAACTCAATACGAAAGACCGTATGAAACAGAACTCGTTAAAGGAGTGTCTGGTTTTGGGTTTACTCTCGTCGAGATCGATAAAGGTTTGCGCGAATGGATTGCTTTCATTTTAATCCTATTTATACAATTAGTAAACTTTAAGTTCATTCAGATAATTAATATTCTGTTCACTTATAATTAGATTTTGTTTCTATACTTAAACCGTTCAATTAAGTGTCTGGTATGAACACAGACTCATTAATAGGATAATCAAATTTATATTAATGCGAACAAAATATAATTGATTTTTTCAAACCAGAAATTAATTTATTCCCAAAATTTTTTTTTTGTAAAACTTATTTTTTTATATCTCTAGTCATAAAATTATCTTCAAATAGCTTTTCATATGTTTAACATCATTAAAAAAGTGATAAAATTAATCAAAATTATCTTAAATTTTGGAGACTGTCATCCTCTTCCTGACAATATTTAATTTTTGTTTTATTTGCATATAATTATCAAAGAATTATGTCTTTAATAAACACAGATATGATTTTAATGAATTAATGAATTATTCAAACTTTAAATTAATTTTATTTTGAAGGTCTAGTAGTCGTCAAGAGTATAATTCCTGGCGGACCCGCATATTCCTCAGGCGTTATACAACCGGGAGATGTTTTAGTCTCAGTATCGGGCGTTTCAGTGGCAGGCCTTCAACATTCAGATATCGCCCGTCTGTTCGCCACATTCACAGTTGGAGACCGTATTAAACTAACGTTTGCGCGTGGATTCCAATTACCTCCTGATCTAAATGACGAAGAAATAGATATAATAAGTGTAACACTTACTAAAGGAAGTCAAGGTGTTTAGCATTGAATTCTCTATTTTTGAATAGTTTTGTTACTAAGAAACGCATTGTTTAGGAATTTCTCAATTATAAAGACTGTTTTTATTTCTTTTATCTGTTGATTACTTATCATTAGTTATAACTTATATTTAATTCATTTATTTATTATAGGATTTGGTTTTACTATAAGTGACGCGCATTCGGGTCAGAAAGTGAAGAAAATTTTAGACATTGACCGTTGCGGTGCTTTAAGACAAGGAGACATTCTGATGTCTATTAATGGTCATGATCTCTCAGTTATGTCTCATTTAGAAGTTGTCGATGCATTAAAACAGTGTCCTATCGATGAATCTGCTCTTCTTGTGGTTAAACGTAAAAAGAGATTTCGATCTAAAACACCGGTAACTCTACAGAACAATTGGGATAATGAAAACTATTTACCGCCAGTCAGAAACTGTAAGACACCCAACGCTGAAATGATGGTCAGAATGAGAGATACGAACAACGATTTCATAGCAGATCATTATATGTCTCAATATATACCAAATAGCAATTTGTACGCAACCGATAATTATATTCCTCATCAAAACAACATTAAGGTTTGCTTTTAATTGACTAAACTTTGAATTAAACTCTAATCAGTTCTCTACAAACAGTCTCAATCGGCACCATTACTGCCATCACTAGCCCTTTCATCCAACGCACCTCTTGAGACACCACCCCTTCAGTCATCGATCGCCAACTCAGATATGACCACATCGACCACCACTGAAGATGATTACGAATACTTTCGGGCATCGCTAACACGCGCCGATTCTGGTTTTGGGTTTCGAATAGTGGGTGGCGCTGAAGAAGGCCGTAATGTTGCGATCGGATCAATAGTGATCGGAGGTGTCGCACATCGAGACGGTGTTCTCAAAGCGGGCGATGAAATAATTTCAATAAACGACAGGAATGTGATGGGCGCCAGTCATCAAGAGGTTGTCCAACTCATGTCACAAACGGGTCCAATGGTCTCTATTCTGGTCAGACGGAAACGAGATTCGGATACTTATGACGTGACGTTATATCGCGAAGATTCTGAGGGTTTTGGGTTTGTTATCATATCATGCGGTGTCTGCGCTCTTATCGGTCGTATCATTGAAGGCAGTCCTGCACACAGGTGTCAAAGACTTCACATTAGAGATAGAATAATAGCTGTAAATGGAATAGACATCACGTCATTAACTCATCCAGAAATTGTTAATATGATTAAAGAGTCCGGTAATCAATACGTTATTCCCTTCTTTTCGTGCAATTCATTGAATCAATTATTTTTCAGGTGAAACACTTCATCTCAGAATAATTCCCGCCGACTGTTATACAGTCGAACTGATTAGAGGTCCGAAAGGCTATGGGTTTTCAATTAGAGGCGGCGCTGAATTCAATGGAATGCCTTTATTTATACTCCGAATCGCAGCCGACGGACCGGCTTATTCTCTACTTAATATTGGGGATGAGATAATTGAAATAAATGGCTTCTCGACTGTAGGTCTGACCCATTCTGATGCAGTCAATGCCATCAGTCAAAGCGGACCAGCAGTTAAACTGAAATTAAGGAGGAATTATGTGACGACTGGTAATTGGGGGCCAACTATGCCTCCGATGCAAACTTTCATTAATTAATTACGAAAAGCCATCTCTCGCACAAATATTTTTAACTGAAAATTATGAAATTTAAGCGTTTTATTAATTATTTCTAATTAATAGTTATTTATATATATAAAGTAATTATATTAAGAATTGATAGTAATTGTATCGCACTATTCGTTATTTATTTCCATTTCATTGAATACACTTTTGCACACATACTGTTGGACTTCGCCATCAAATTGTTATTAATTGCTTAATGTTTTACGAAATACGACGAAATATTTGAAACTTCAAGAATCTATATCTCTATAGATTTTATCTTTTATTTTAATATAACTATTAATCATATCTTTAAATCTTTGTTATTTGGCTTTTCATCTGTAAAAGCATTTTACAAACGAAACATTTTGTATTTTGTAATAAAATTCATATCATATCAATTATTATAATTAATAATTCTTTTCGACAATTACTTTAAAGCAATAAATTTATGTAAAAATGATATTTCTGTCTGTTTTGAGAATTAAAATTATAAATAACTTTCTTTTGTAGGCTTTAATCTGTTATTTAATGAAAACTAATTTTCCTAACAGTTTTCAGACCACTTACACTTCTATTAACTTTTTGTAATTAGTACTCATTATTGAAAGCGCGTTCGCCCACAGCCGACACGGGGTTATCCCTGTAATTGACTATCAAATGATGCTAAAGATTAACTTAGAAAGACATTTGAGTTGTGCTTATTTCAAATGTTTTGAAAATGTAGTTTAAATTTAATCCTATATTAAGTTTTGATTTATATTTAGTGTGTGGTTAGTGTACCGCTTAGGTTACATTACAATGGATATAAGCCATAGCCCAGCATATGCTTTGGCACTCAATGAGTTATCTAGTGTTTAAAAATACTTAATATATATATTTTGAAAAAACATTATACAGAAAAGTATGGAAAAACCTAATGATTTTAGTTTCGATCTTTTGTAAACTTAATGTGTAAATGTGTTGTCAGTTATAATATACTTGGTTTGAAAAAGGAATCCCATATACTAGGAATCCATATAATATTTTTAGATGAAAGTTTATTTAAAATAAAGAGTAATAATCAATTTGATCTGTCATACAAGAGGGTCCGGCGGTCCGGGTGGTCATTCACCTAAGCTTAGGGAGTGTAGAGTTTAGATATATGAATCCGGACTGAGCTCGACCCAGAACACGATATTCACTAACGATTTGACCAAAAATACGTAAAATATAGTGTCAAACTTAAAATTAACGTAATTCATGTGACCCACTTCATCAAAGCTCTACCTATTGTAGAGCTAACGAATGTATATAAATTTATATTAGAATGGGAGGTAATGCCAATTCAACGTGATTTCAATGAACGACTGCTTAAACAATACCACAATATGGTGTTGTGGTCGTATCAATCAATGCCTTACACAGTCACAGCAAAAGCTATGTACTGCACAATGGGACTCGAGCTGAATACATACAGGAGTCAACCACTGCAAAAAAACGCACTATAATGCTGATACACTGCATAAACACAAATTCCTACCTAGAGTACCAATTGGTCTTAATGACCACTATGAATGCTAGTAGCAGTAGGGGTCGAAACAGACCGCTATGCGAATCTGCAAATTACGGGTTTTATCTCCCGCGAAAACTGATACTCTTCATAACGCTGTGATATACTAGTCTTTTATATCTTTATTCAAAGTTAAACTCTTACTATTATGTTCCTGTGATAGAAACCAAGTAATCAAGATCTCAAAGCGTGAGGAATCCAAATCACTGTGAGCACAACCCCGAGTGAAGAAAGCTAGTCAGCAAAAAACCGGTGATAGACAATAGTCAAAGTTCAACAAAAAGTTATTTATTTTGATAAAATAATGCAAACTTATACAATACAAATCT
>JAQGCH010001323.1:0-16223 GCA_034699485.1 Nanhermannia elegantula | reverse complement strand
GTAGGGCCGACATAATGGGCCAGCCTTTTGATATTTGACAAATTTTGTAAAATGTGTACCTTGGTCCCCCCTTTGATTTTTTAACAAATTTTGGAAAAGCATACCTTGGTCCCCCCTTTGATATTTATGTCGGCCTTTTAGGTAGGCTTAAGGTGGCAACACTGGTACAGAAACAATAGTCAATTAATGAGCGCAGAAAAAGGTTAAGAAGAATAAGATACAAAAGTCAATATTTGTGAAGCAAATTTCATAAGAGATTAGTTCACTTTAAAGACTACTTTCACTTTTTCTGTGACATTTATGAAGGCAGTTAACTCTTAATCATAACATTAATTTTTCTTTATTAACACTATTATTCAATATAAAAAGATGATCAGAATTACGCTTCTTTTTGACTCACATTCTTTATGTCGCTCTACTTTTTACTTATTTTCTTACTATAGTGTGATTATTATTTTTGTTAGGATTATGTTTTATTACAGACTTAAGTTTATTTCGTGTAATTATTAAAGGAGAGGATGAAAAATAGCTCACAAGAGAATATAAGTTTGTATTTTTGCAGCAAAATTTCAATTGTAAATAAATAATAGATTAGAAACTTAAGCAAACTTCAAAAATTAGATCAACTCATAAAGTGGATTAAGTTAACAAAAACGTAAAAATGATTAATACTTATTATTAAAGTAATGACTTCCTCAATGAAATAGTTCTCTAATACGAGGCATAATTCACCGTCAAATTTATGATCCTTTCTTCTGCCTCTATTTTAAGTACAAATAGTTTTTGGTCTGCCAGAGATTTTTTTATTTCAAAAACACAAACAAAAAATAGTCACAAACTTTCGATTTGTAATTTAAGTATCAGATAAGTTAATGCCTTGAAACTCAAGTTTGCTGAGTTGCAAAACACAATCAGACAGTTCTAATCATTTTCAATGCAATTCGTTCGGAAGGGATTTTTTTTATAAAGGTTACCATATTTGGTGGACCTTAGGGTGAGCAACCGTCCAGATTTCATCTGAACTGTCCAGATTTTGGACTATTTTAAAAAAAACACAGTGCTTGGTCCCCCCCCCCCCTTTGAGTTTTACTCAAAATAAGAATTTATAAAAAATTATTCTTTGGTCCCCCTTTTGATTTTTTAAGCTGTCTAAATTTGGATTCCATAAAACTTGGTCACTCTAGTGGGCCTATTCATGGATAGTTAAAACTTAAAATGAGGAATCAAACTATGATTTTTGATAAATTCTTTATTATTAAAAAAGAAAGGGGGGACCAAAAATGAATTTTTAAAAATTGCAAAAATTCAATAAGGTCAGTCAAAACCTGGACAGGTGGTCACATTATACAAGGCATTTAAATTGTTTTTTTATTTTAATATAATCTCAAGCATATACAGGAATGAATTTTGAATATTTTTTTAAAGTGCATATTTTTGGAAAGAATTCTTACCAGAAGTTATTTAAAATTTAAATGAGCCCAATATGTTTATGGATAAAGTTTAAATTATATTTTGTTATTATTTCAAAAAACATATTGAATTTTCATTATTAAAGAAAAGGAGTATAAGTTTTTCACCAAATAATGCATGCAATCCATGCATATAAGAAAGAAAAATTCTTTAACTCAAGTTTAAATAGTTTATTCGTGACATATTGCATAAAATGCTTAAACTTATTCTTATATTTTAGGGCTAATGCATAATGTATTTTTGCGAAAAAGCACAAATACTTTTAGCTCATTAATAAGGTATATCTGAATATTTTTTAACCATAAATGAAAAATTCACTGAATTCACTTAAATTTTTCCATATTTTAATATCAAAGCATAAAAAATAAATCAATGGTAAAAAAAGGGAAAGTCAGAGACAAATTCAAACAGTGTCTGAGAGACACATTTGAGCTGTGAAAAGATATTTTATTATTAAAACGACGAAACATTTTTGAAATCAATAAGAAAAACTTGAGTAAAAACAAAGCAAAAAATGAAATAAAAGAGACGATAACGAGCGCAGGGCTTAACTTTTTCTCTGTATGATAAAGAATTTGAAATGGAAATGAACAAAATTTTTAGCCCTAGACTTAACTTTTAGTCCTAAAGAATAAAGAGTTTCTCTTTGTAGAGATAGAGGTATCAAAAGCATTAGTGAATACATACAAATCCATGCGGACAACGGGTATACAATAGTGTTATAAATGAATGAATAAATAAAGACTGACTCAAACTCAATGTTACACTAAAATAGTGTTATAAAGCATGTAAGTCCTGCTCTTCAACATAGTATATTAAAATAGGGCACAAAAAGAATTTGCATAGAATTCATGATTGCGTTTGATGTGATGCGAAAGACTTTTGAACCACTAGTTGGTACTCATTTTAATTGAACAATTTCGGTGTTTTACTCTTTAGATGACAATATACAGTGGATGTGTTGCTTTGGCAACTCTTCAATAACTGTACAAATGCTATAAAGTTTTAATGGGCTCACAAAATAGGCAGAAAGTAGAGATACTTTTATGAAAATCGTCAAATATTATGTATTATATGACTGGGACTTATATATTATGTTCATTCTATTCAGAGCTAGAAATCGTTGTGAGAAAACTGATGTCTGAATATTTTTAATTTCAAAACTTGATTAAATTGTAATAACTTTATGGCTGTTATACTATTGAGACTTTAAATACTAAAAAATTTAAATACCAAGCTGTAGAAGCGCTCATTAGATTGAATGCAAACTTTAGGAAAATTTAAAAAAGTTTTTTAATAATATATAACTTAAAATTGAATTTGAATTGAGGCAAATTAATTATATAAAGCAAATTTTGAAATATGTTTGCTTAGCAAGTGTTGCATTGATATGAGCTTAAAATTTAATAAAAATAAATAACATAAGAGAACGGACTAATAATTTACTCTAATGAAAGAGTTTGATATAATGCACAACAATCTGCTACTTCGTATGGAAGTTATTTTTCAATTTATTTTCATCTATAGTCAGTTACACGATTAATATCTAAATAATTTAGATTCTGTGTTATGTAAATTGACTTTGTGTTCATTTAAAAGAAATTAAAGCATTTCATTATAATATTGTTTATCAAAATATTCAATAATTCTCTGTCAGTATTTATTTAACACAAAACCTTTGACTGAAGCTCTGATATCAATAAAACATTATATACAGTATTGAGTGAATAGGGCTTTATGTTTATGTTAATCAAATTTTTATATTTTGTTTTTGATAAATAAACAAAAAAAGTTTACATACGATTTTCATTTAATTAAAAGATAGTTTATAACAATCACTTGATTTCAGAATATTCTCTACTCTTATCCAAAGAGTATTAATTTGAGAGCAAAGTAATGCACAATTCATTGCGATGAGTGAAGAAACAACATTTGAATACAAATAAGAATAACTCAGCGAAAGCTAGAAAGTGAAATTATTTCTGTTAATTACTGAATATATACTGTACTACTGCAGTACTTAAACACAAATTCTTAATCGATTTCTTTAGAAGAAAGCATTATTAAAGTTGGTTTGTTTTTAGAGTTCTATTGTTTTAATTCAAATGAGACTAAAAATATTAATTATTGTTCAAAATCTCAGCTTTTTGTGAAAATAAATAAAATGCATTCACGAGTCATGTGAATCAGTTATTTCTCAATAAAATACCTTAACTTTTTGTGTTTATATAAAAATGATTTATTATTTAAAATTATTCTTTATATCCGAAACATAATAGTATTATTGGGCGAAATGTTTTAGCCCTTATTTGTTGAATGGAAGTAAATATTGATCAGAAATTATATTTTATAATGAGAGCTATAAGAGAAACTCAAATCTAATTAATTTCAGCCGAAGCCTTATTTTTATTTTCTTCAATCTTTGCACACAAATGAATGTTTTAAACAAAGCCGACAGCGTTTTGGTACTGTTTGTCAAATGCATTCTCGAATTTTGCAATTTTGAGAGCCAAATACCAGTACTTACTGTACAGTAAACTCTTGTTGTTTATCTTAGTTTTTGTCTCTTTATTAAAGCACTGCATGAGATCCGAAACAAGTGAATGCAATTTAAGAAAACCTGCTTTAATGTTAACTAAATTAAGACTCAAAATAATGACCGAGGAAGTGAAAATAGGTCAAGTGTTATGCCAACTGAACCACATGATGGCCAATATCTTGAATTAAAATTGAGGAATTAATTTTGTTTCGCAATATATTTGAAAATTTATTCGCATTCAACTGATATTGTAGAAGAATTTTAAGAAATGTCAATGGTTTAGATGCATTCAAAATCAAAATAATTATAATTATGAGCTCTTAATGAGTGAAAATGTGAAATATAATCTTTAGGCATAATTATTATGCCTGAGCTGCACCTTATTCTGTACGGTATATTAGAATATTGTGCAATCATTTTCCGTGCTTTTAAACATAAATCTATTCAAACAGAATCTCTTTTAACTTGAAATCTCATTTTAGAGTACAATTTACTGAATGGAATCTGTTATGAACTGTTAATTTCCGCTGTAAAACAGCATTAAGTGTTGTACAGAACTATTTTTGGATATTCACGCAAATGATGTCATTCGGATATGGATTCAAGAATAAAGTCTAGATTGGGATCAATTCAATACAGTAATGAGTTTTAAAAATATTAAAACATTAATAAATGCGTATTCGGCTCTGTTTTGACATTTGATGAATTGTTTGCATTCACAACAGTAAAACACAAGTTTATTCCTAAACAAAAAATTGTTATTCTTGAACACTTTGGAAATGTATTTGAATAACAAAACTATTCTATTCGATGGAATGCATTGAATTTGGAAACAGTTCTGTACAACATTTAAATTTAAAACACAGAGCTATTAATATAACTCAATTCAAGGGCTCAAAAGGCGTATGACTTCAATGATCATTAAGCCGATGCACTTTTGCTTATTCAGAAGCAATTTTCATCCTATTTTACTTTAGGGAATGAGAACTCTTAGACTTGTCCTTTAATTAGGATAAACAATAAGAATAATAGGAAGCAGTTATCTTTCCCAGTGATTAATATTCCTGTCTTAAGCTTAATATTAATTTTTAATAATTCAAGACATTAATAATAAAACTCTGAAACATATTTTCCGTTCAAGTGCAGGTCAAATGCAGGTCAAGTGTTTTTATATTCAGCCCATTTATGGTATTATTGAAATTATTTCATCAAAATTATAATTCAATAGTTAAGTCCCATAAGTGAAGTACAAATATAAATTTCGTTTATTATGATAATGTCGAACATTCTTTCATGAAATGCTGGCGTCATTTTCGATTTATTCTTATAAAAATCACTTATTTTAGTGACCATTTATTTAAAGCACGAATTATATCATTAGTTTATTGAAGTGCTTTCTATGGGATTACAAAGCACTCCAAATCATAAAATATGATGTGAATAAACATCATTCGATTCCTATTTCCCTTTCTAGAACTGAATGACTGTCTTTGATAAATAAATTGTAATAAAATGAACAGTAATTTGAAATTCTATTGTATCTCAAATGGCTTTTTGAAATTTGCCTCTATTTTAAAGAATAAACTGATATTGAAATCACTTTTTTCCAAAAAACTTTGGACAGCAGACAAACATACAGAGGCAAAAATGTTTATAAACTATTGAACAAATTTTATTTTGGTAATGTATGTAAACCAGAGATAGGGAAGGGGGTGTAGGTAGTGTGTACTTTCCAAGGTCCGAAATATTACCTTGGTCCCCCCTTTGACTTGTAGACCATCCCCCCCTATGGATTTTTACCATGGGGGCCAAGGTAAAATTAAAAAAAATTTTTGAAATCTCAAAGGGGGGACCCAAGTACAAATTTTTTTAGAAATATTACCCCCCCCCCCCTGGACCTCATACCTTCCCCATCTCTGACTAGGAGCTAGTGCTTGGTGAAAAATTGATGCTCAGCGCTTGGCATAATTATAGTGCTCGATGCTCGCCACTAACCACCAAATGCTCAAGCACTGTCCATCACTGGCTCCAAGTGTAATTTAATTGTGATCCCATAAAAGATCACTTTTAAGGCAGTTTGTATGCCGGATAAGGCAATGAAATATTTCATAATAAATGCGAGAGAAAGTAAGGCGTCGTAGAGACGAAGACTGACCTCAGACCACATACTGTTAGGGTTAAAGTAACTTTTAATAAGAAACATTGGTATCGCGTCATAATAGTGCCAACAAAAAAAAGTACCGACAATAATAGTAATAATAATTACAGAATTTTTGAAAGTAATTTACAGATTTTACAAAGGTTTAACGTAAAATATTATTATTTGAGTAAAAATCTATTGATTTTTTTCAACAAAAAAATTTTTTCAATTTTTTAAATTAAACGATTTTAGTAAATTTTTACACATTTTCTATCAGAAATTAAGCGTACACTTAAATACAAAAATAAAGACGATATTAAAATATATACTTTCATGTATAGCACATTAAAGTATATATTTTAACTTACTGTACATTATATGATTGACAGGAGTAATAGTGACTGTTTTTATCAATTAAATCAGTCATTCAATAGTATTAATCAGAGTTATCAGTCAATACGAATTAAGGTTAAGAATTTTCGGAAAATGTTTTTATTAGTTTTATTTTATACTATTATTGATACCAAAAAAATTTATTATTCTAAATTAATAATGTGGCAGTTTCTGTGTTTTCAATAGACAATATAAATTCGTTTAGGCATAGGATTTATATAATTTTATTTCAAACTTTTGTTTTTTTAATTTGTTCCCAAACAAACCGAAAGCATGCATTTTAAACTATTACTTTTGTAATATTTTGATTTTTATTTGCTTTTATTGCACTTATCAATAGTTAAGTTCTTTCAAATTTCAACTTTAATATAGAAAAATGTTTTTTGTACAGTCAGCGAAAGTAAAGAGCCTTACAGTTAAGTATAGCTTCGACTTTATTTTTGTATTTAAGTGTAATATTATACTAAAAGAATTTTACGTAAAATTCTGATCTCTTCTGTTTCATTTGTTTTGGTTATAATATGGATACCTGTATATTATTCTTTAAATAGCCTTTTTAGCTTTGATCAAAAAGAGCGCTTATAGATTTGTTCTGTCCGTCCGTCCGTCTGTCTGTTGCCAAATAGATCTCGAAAACGGTAAGAGCTATCAAAAATCTGATTTCATATTCATAATCAGTGTCCCTGAGAACCTCTAAAATGACGACAAAAGTCTGTGTACAGTGACCAGTGGCCAAGTTACCGTCGGAAAACTACCGATACTTATGCTTTACTATGGGAACAGTTAGAGATATTGACAAAATCGCGCTTTGTATACAGTCATAGACTGTATACTTTCCCTTATCTATAATGCTGAACAAATTCATTGATTATCGATTTTTTTTGTTAATAATTGTCAGTTCAGAAAAAGAGCAATTATTGTTATTTTTTATTTAATAAAATAATTCATTCTCTCATATACTGTATTGCTATTGAAAATGGACTGAAAAGAAAAAGCAATCTTACAAATAATGCAATGCATTACCTTTTGAGAGAGACGTGTATAGAATATGTGGAATACTTGAATCCTAAGGTGTTTCAGTAAACCAGAAGAATACCAAATGGAACAGTTTTAGAAAAGTAGGATTTGTTTGCATCGAATGCCACTATAATACAAAATCTTGATTCTCTCAGGAAATGTACTTCCGATGATAATTTACTTAACATTATTCAGCTTTGCTTTTGATCAATGAAAAGAGTTCTGCATAGGATATAGTTATTCAATAATATGAGTCTCAAATCCATGCATTCAAAAAGTTCCCTATTTTTATGCAATGCATTCCGATTTATTTAATACTTTTTATTAAAATGCAGCCAAAAATTGTGTGCAACCATTCTTGCAATAAATTTGAATGACAAAGGATTTTACTTTACTATAAATATTGAAACCCATGCGTCACTATATGTTTTTTAAAATGTTAAAATAATGTTGTTGTTGGGCTAATACGAATCTAATACTAATAATCTCTCAGAAGCTATACTTATCTTTAAGGTTCATAACTTAGATCCAAAGTATAAAAAGTAAAATTATTTTTCGTAATTTTTAAATTGGATTAACTCTGGATAAGTTCAAAACTAATATTTATAATTTAAATAACTTGTATTAAAATAAAATTATCTCATCTTTATTACATGTTTGACAGGAAAACTTCAATTTTTTTCTTCAAACTGATTGTTAATAATGTTTATTCGGCTTATTTTTTCATTAACTTATAAATTATAAGTTATAATTCAGGATATGATTTAGCGGTTAAAATAAATTTTTGGTAAGACTTTAGTGGTCAGAACTTTATTTTAGGTACGACTTTATAGATTTAAGAACTATTGCAGGTATGAAATGCACTCCATTTATAATGTGATTTTGTGAAATACCGATATCTGCCATAAATTAATGCCTAGAATGAAGTGCTGACCACGAAAGTAAAGTCTTACCAAAAAATTATTTTAACCAATAAATCGTATCGTGAGTTATAGTTATACTGTTTATTATACAGATTTAAGACCTGATGAAACAAATTTTTTAAACCTTTGCAGTTTTCATTTGATAACATTATACTTATACAAATATTTGCAAAAAATGATGAAAATTAAAATATGAATATAATATTAGAGTAAAATACAAACCTATTTTGAATAAATATGTCTAAAAATAATTCAAATAATAGCAAAAGTTTTTGAATTAACTCTTATTAAAAAGTTTATCTTTTTAGGTAACCATTGATTAGAGCAAAAAATAATTTATTCTCTGACTTATTTAAGATAAAATTTTATTGAAACTTAATGATCAGTGCACTCAATAACTGTATTTTAGGATATAATTTAATCAAAAATAAACAAAAGAAAGATATTTTGGGTGCGCTTTAAACTATTCTGAATAGTGAAAGTGTAAACCAAAAAGAAAAATAAGAAGAAAGAAAATCTAAGTTTTATACTTATCGAACTCAATTTTATATTATTCAAGTATTCCGAAGTAACTTCCGATATTTGAAAACATGATTGATCGAAATTCACCTTCAAAATTGCCAACACTTATAGCCTTTTTCCTCAATTAGTGAAAACTCAAATTTATTTTTACATTAAAGCAAAATATTTATCTCTCATGTTATTCAACCTGCAGTTGTAATAAATGATTTTAGTCGTAGAAAAAGCTTAAATTTTAATCATTAATTTTTAGATTTGTATATAATATAATATACAGTAATAATTTGCGAGAAATGTTGTGCAATACTGTGCAAGACATAGAAAACATGGCATAAAACATGATTTTAAACTTTCAGATTGTTTGTCAAGAATTCTGATCCTGAAAATAGATCTTTCCATTAAACGGCGCGTTACCTATGAAAAGTAGACACTATTGTGAATCATGATACAGGTCCAGGGATTTGATCCATTATTTATGTCGATATATAGTGTATGTAATTTATACTTTCCTTTTAAAATATAGCAAAAAAGAAAGATTTAATTCCCTTTAAGAAATCCCATTTGTATTGTAAATTGTCATTGAATACACACATTTACAACATCCTAGTGATTGATGAATAAATTTATAAGAAACACATTAGAAATACATTTAATATTAGTATATTTACTGCGAAAAATAAAGCGCAAGTTTATGTTTCAGTTTTGTTAACACTAAATGTTTTTATGCACTTTTTAAAATGTCAAAAAGTAGTGGCTATGAATAGGCCATTCGCCAGCATATAGTCAGTTGAACTGGAAGTTAATGCTTTTCTGTGAGAAATAAAACATTAAACTATTCTCTAAGATGTCGGTGAACTGTTTTTTTAAATTTGACCTTATTTTGTGAAATAACTTAAAAGTATTAAATAATCAAAATATTGATTAAGTTATAAACAAAATAAAGGCTTTAATTAAGAAACTCGAGATATTGTATAAATTGAATTTAAATATAAATTAAGCATAATTTAATGCAGATATACTTGCAATTTCTGGTTATTCTACAAATATTATTCTATAGGGTGTCTCAAAAGTTGGTATATTAAGGAAAAGACTTGGTAGTGGTAAAGTTAAAGGTGGGTGAGATATCGAGAAATAATGTATATATATATATAGATCCCCTTCAACTTTACCCATACAAAAAGTTTTTTATTAATGCTGCGCCTGCTTTAACCTAAATTCATACTACAGTTTAACAGTTATTTGTTTTTCACAATTGTGAGTTCTGGACATAATTTATAAAAAAATAGATAAAATTGGAAAACATAATTGAAAATAAGTGATTTTTTGGAATATATGCTATGGATTGATACACTAAAAATGATTCTTTCTCAATACTAAAAGTCTCCAATGACACAAATAGACACATATTATATGACACAAAATAGACAACAGGAAACCCTAGAATGCATTAGATGCAATAATATAAAACCCTTTCCTTAGTAGACGGAGTAATGTAACACCCTATTAAACATGAAACAGCGGAGATTATTTCATCTACTGTTTTAAAGCTTCGTACTATTAAACAACACTAAAAAGAGCCAAAGACCATAAAATGAAGGAACTGCTGAAACACTAACAACACATGAAATGTACAAAATTTCATCAGACAAACAGCTGGATATAAATTATACTGAATTTCTTTATATATATTATATAATTATTTGGACATAATATATAAACACAATTAGATTTTTAAAATAATTTATTTAATTCTATATTTTGGAGTTATTTCTAAACCAGTGGTTCGCAAGTGATGTAACTATTTTTAAAAAGTCTATAATAACTAAATTTCCTTTAATTTTATATACAATAAAATGGTTATAAAAATATGTGCTGAAAAATCATAAAATGAAAGGAAAATCATAATAAAGTGATCAAAGGAAAAAACATTTTCAAATATAAATAAATAATGATATGCTTTTTAGATAAATGATAAAATTTCTCAATTAGTTTTAGTCAGAATAAGAGCGCATACATTTTAGATAAATGTACTGAACAGCTGAACTTATTTAAATATAAAATGCAAAACATTGCACTTATTACAGTATAACCCCGATTATGGCAACTGAATGGTGCTTTGAAAATCCTTTGCTAAAATCGAAGCATTGCTTAAGTTATATGTGCTCTGAAAACCGATTGCTATAATAGAGGTTTTGCTAAAACCGAGTTTGCTATAAACCGAACCGTTTAACATTATACACCTTATAGGAGCTGCCGGTGCTTTGAAAATCAGTTGCCATAATCGAATTTTGCTATAAAACGGGTTGCTATAATCGGGGTTATACTGTATAACGATTTATTATTATTTTAATGTTTTCAATTGAGACCATTCTTCAAAACACAGAACTGTATATAAACAAAACAAGATTTAAAGCCAATAATTTACTTAATAGTAAAACTGAGCATTTTATTAATTCTGTAGTTGTCATATCAGTCTGTACAGGTGCAGATATAAAATTGTTGGTTACCAACAGTTAATAATTCTTAAGACAATCTCTCAGTAATGCGCTCTCTCTTTAAATAATCTCTAACATGTATTTATATTTTTATTCTAACTTTATTTATAGTATATTCAGTTTATATTAAATTCATATTTTATATGGATTATTGTGGGGACATATAGTTTACAAAATTTTGAAGCTATAGATAAATTAGGAAGCTTAGAAAATTCTGAGGAACCATGGGGTGGTTACCTTCCACACTGACTTTTAAGAGTCTTGGAGGTGCATACTAAGTTATCTAAATACCACCTTTGACCATCACTGGTGACATATAATAGGCATCTTTTTCATTGTTATCTCAAATTCATGTGTCACCTCCTGTACAAGTATTGTCCAGTTTAAGTATATTAACGACGATTGATTAAAACGCATAATATCTACAGTTTATTACTTAGAGTGTAGTTAAAGATAAAACTCGATTACAATAAGTACTATTTTTCATAGATTTAGATAAAAAATATTCTATAATAGAGGTTTGGATGGTCTACTTTTGCTACTGTTACAGTTAAAATGCTGCTCTTCATTAAAAATGCATAACTTTTGAATGAAGTGAAATTAATTTATGATCAAAATATGTAAAATGAATTTTTGTGATATATTTGTAAATAAAAACTTATCCCAAACCATGCAATGAAGTGTGTATTTAACGAGTGGCTCATTGATTACGAAAAGAGCATAACTGTTAAGACTTAACGTTTTAAGAGCGATAAAAAGATAGGGCACATAAAATCAAATAATTTCTCATTATATAAACTCTTTGTGTTTACAGTACATCCTGTATGAGGAAGAAAAGCATTGCACAAGTTGTTAGGGAAACAATTTAAAAATCAGTGGTACAGTATTCGCATATTAAGTATGGGTTTGCATTCAATCAATTCAAATGAACTGACGCGAGTTTCTTTACTCAGCTCTAAAATTATTCAATACAATACTCGCATTCACTTCATATAAATAAAATAAATAAATTATTATAATGTAATACTTACCAAAAAATAAGCTCCAACTCAAATAAGTTCCAAAGAGTTTTGTATACCATTTAATAGAAAAAACTGCTTATTGTCCAAAATTATTCAATAAGAATAAATAAATAACTAAAGTATGGATGGTATGGGTCAGAATCAGTTTGTTTTGTGCAAACAGTTCACTTATTTTATAAATCATTGATTTTTTAGTATTTTTTGGGATACAATTCTTACGTTCATTTGAGATGCAAGTCTCGAAACGTTACACACATAAAAAGAAAGTGCTTTTGATGTGTACATCACAACATATATAACCAAATGTCACATTTAGTGATTTGGAAAATCGAATTTTCGGTAAACTTTAGTCTTAGATATTTAGATGAGTATCAAAGATAACAAAATAAAAGTAACAGTGAGTTTCGCATTGAATATGTTTAGTACTTGTATGGCTTCAATTTAGTTTAACTTTCAAAATAGTACTATTATTGTGAGATTTCTCACTTAACATAATCAAAACTTTTCAATATTATAGACTTTTTTATATGGCGTTTGAGAATAATAAAAATGAGATAAAATCAAAGTTTGTTACGATTTATGGCATCACATATACTGTGAATAACATTATAAGTTATTACTTATTAGTAGTAAACTGAAGAAAAATATATTTTTGATGTCAACTTCCTTCAAAAATTGAATTTTAATATTCAACTGATATCTAATTATATTAAGTTATGAAAAACAAGACAAACACTCGTAGAAAAAAATTAATTTTGATTTTTCAAAAATAATTATTTGAGACATAAACTTGTATTTATTTATAAGGACCTAAATATTTGATAATAATTCTTTATTTATTTTCGCATAAATTCTATTTATTAGAAAAGACTCAAAATTTTATATAAATTTTGATATTTTTTAAATTCCAGATTTCAGACCGCATACAATTTTAAGTTAAATAAAAGTTAAATTCAAGTTAAAGTTAAATACAATTTGAGGTTAAATAAAACACACGAACCATAGTATCGCTGTTCTGTGTTTTATTATATGGTTAAACAATAGGACAGATTCTTGTAAAATATATACAGTCTATTAAACTCGGAATAATACTAAAAAATTAGTTAATGAAAAGACAGAAAACACGCGAGCCTTCAATTGTTGTCATTTAAATAGTAAATTACTTTAGAGATAAACTGCAAACAGTTGAGCAAACTTTAAGACATTTAAATAGCCTCTAAATAAGTGCCGATTAACTATTCTATGAATAATTGCCAATAAGTCATATCATTAATAATGGGCTATGAATTGGTTCGTTGTTTATGTGATTTCCTACTTGACGATGGCGTTGGTCTTTCCTGTTGTGATCACAACGCTTGCTATGATTGTATGCAAACAAGAGCTGATTCCACTCCAACCTATCCTAAAGATGGGATTCATTTCAATCCAAATGATTATAAATATCTTCCACTGGATATCGAAGACTGGCTGAGAGGCATCAGAATCAAGTGTCGCTCGTTTGAGACTGTACTGCAACTGGCATTGCATTGAGAAATGCTCACAGACATGAAGAAGTCTGTGCTAACAATCCAAACAAACAGACAATGCATTGGATTGAAAGCGGAAACTAAACAACAATTAGGCAAACAGATGAAGCACTGGATCAAGAAAAGTGAGTTCGTATTCAAAGACAAACCAAATGACAATCTATTGTATGCACCAAAATGTGATACAACTAACGCTCAAGAATGGATCAGAGAGTGGTCAACAACTAATGCCAGTGGTAGGGAAAGAGGCGATAAGTCGTTGAAAGAGAAGAAAAAAATTATCGATCAATCATTTCCAGCAGTGAATCATTTCTTGTCAGAAGAATTGAATGAATTATCTTATACTTTAAAATCTCTTAAATTTCTAAATTAATGTTATATTTTGTCAAATGATTTGTTTGCAATTTATTTTTGAATACGATTTTTAACTTAAATAAGTTATTGTAAGCAAAACTCAATTATAAGTTAATAATCAATTCTTCCTTAAAATAACTTTTTTCAACTTTCAAACTTATGAAACAAAATATTCATCATTTCATTTAATGTATTAATTGTTTTAAATATTTCTTATTTTGATATTGAAGTAAACCTTAAAGTTAATCCTGATTTGTTGAAACACAAAAAAGCGTGTGTTGTACTTTCAGTCGTTAATTAGAATGACGTGACTTGGATTCAGACTAGAGAACCAAAAGTCACTGTCACGAGAAGTGAAAGTGAAAATCTAAAAATACCGTAAAATAAAATGAAAGTGAAAGTGAAAGTGAATCGAAAGCGAAAATAAGTTTAAATATCCATATTTTCGCTTTCATTCAAAATTTTTAATTTTTTATTCCTAAGATCAAAAATAGCGCTAATTTATAAATGATTTGAATTTTAGGATATTTTTCATCATTAAATTAAATGACTCACAAAATCTTATGAAACTTCAGTTTTTAAAATTCTGTAAAACCGAAAGTGAAAGTGAAAATCAAAAAATTTTGTGAAATGAAAGTGAAATTTTTTTCACAGCTTTTGATTCTCTAATTCAGACCTAACAAATGCGTATCATTTTATCTGCAAATTAATTAATAACTAATATTTTCAAAAAACATTTTATCAGAGATCAAAGACTAAAGACCTTTAGCTTTGGCTGATATTATTTTAATAAATAAATTTTGTTTCTCTACTTTTCGCTGAATAAAGAGTTTTTAATTCTAATAAACATTTTATTAGATTTAAATCATTTTATTTTATTTTATATCAAATATTCATTAATAACTTTTTAATTGCTGAACAGAATTTCTGAATTATGTCTGACATTGATTCCGATGATCAGAATTTTTAGATCAAAAGGTCCACGACTTGTGTGAATACATCTAAACTTATAATGCCTTAGAAGTGTTAATCTGTGACGAACACCAACCAAATGAAGTCCGTTCACTCAATTCCACGAATACAGGCATCACATGAGTCAGTAAATGGATGTTTTTGGAAATTTCAAACTTAGAAGTTCTTGATTTGTCTCATATTATGCTAAAAGAGATGTCAAATATAGAAAACATAGATTTGCCTCAACTCAAAAAAAATTAAAATTAAGCCAAAAAAACATTTCAGGCTTCACTTTTTGAGGGAATTTCAATCACTTAAACTGAACATAAGTGGTAACAGTTATGAAATAACAGTTCTCTATTGGGCGGTCACTAATTTGCCGAAATTGAAAATATTTAACGACAAAGACGTGACAGAAATCCGTAAATATATATGAATGGCTGAACTGCAAGTCATCACTAATATCGAGAAATTATTTGATGAGAACTTCGCTCAGACTCTCGATGAGACCCAATCAGGTTTTATGAAAATGAAGTCCAATTTCACTGAAAACTTGTTGAGAGAATCGAAAGGTGTTTGTAATTAAGCCAAGTATGGGCTCAAACTAAAAGTCGAACAATTGAAGGGCTTATTGAGAGACATCACTGAAAAGGTTTCGAAATGATATTAGACTTAAACGCAGATAATCTGAGACGAATATTATTCGTTCAAATGATAATCAGCCAAACTGTGGGCCATCTTATGATTTAATGCATACTCTTTGAGAACACTCTCAAAAATGTGATCCCAATAACACTTCGACACCCATTTGGGACATTCGGTTCAAACCTAAGTCTAGAAGATATTCTGGCAATGAATTGGTGGCCACTTG
>JAQGCH010001322.1:0-16227 GCA_034699485.1 Nanhermannia elegantula | reverse complement strand
ATGCAAAGGATCTTCTATTTATTAACGCCTACGATGATTGACCCCACAGTCTTATTGAGTATGACAGTTAGCCTTGGAGTTAGTCAGTCGCGAAGCTGTACTGTCAACTGAATACAGTATATAAATGTGATATCATTTAGGAATGTTTGCAACTAGTCTTTTAACAACATTTTAATGTGCCTTTTATTATAATACAAATAATGAATATATTAAAATTCAAAGTTTCGCCTATTATTTTGTTGTTGTTTTATTTATGTCATCAATTCGGTTATTCTGATTGTAGTCCATACCGTGCAGTTATCAAAAAAATTCAAAATATTCCCGTCAAATATCAAGAGTCACTTAAAGAACTTGAACTTTTGGAAAATTCATTAAAGGACCCAAATGTTGAACTCTTGAGAGAGAGAATCGGAATCGCATTATCAAAGTTGACTCATTTCAAACAGTGTGATCTGATTTTCCTTTTGGACAGTTCAGCATCGATTGGCAATAAAAATTTCTTGAGCTTCCTCAGGTTTCTAAAGCGTTTTATCGCTAACTTCAACATTTCATATAACGGAACCAGAATTGCAATCATTAGCTTCAGCTCTAAAGAACGGGTCTCGAGAAAAGTTGATTACATATCGAGGCCGTCAATCGATATCAACAAATGTAAGATATTTCAGGAAGATTTACCTCATATAGCGGTCACACAATATTTTGGTGGAGGAACTTATACTTTTGGGGCTTTGAATTCGGCTAAAGTGAGATAACAGTATTATTCACTTATAGCATTAAATCAAAACTTTTGGTAATTATTTCAGGATGTGTTCAGATATTCGCGTCTAAACTCACAGAAAGTAATCATTTTAGTGTCTGATGGCTTTTCTAATGGCGATGATCCGCGACCATTAGGTTATTCTTCTGATTATTTTAGTTTATCATTTAGACAAAAATTTTATTTTATTTTGTTATTCTGTTTAAGTCTATTCATCAGGTGATTAACAATGGATTTTGAAATTTTTTATTATAAATTTTTACAATTCATTTAATATATTTGCAAACAATTGTGGCATATATTTGTCTTTTAATTAAAAACTTATTTCTAAACATTTTCAAAGAATAAATTAGAAATAATTTCAGTCATTAAGCAAAAGATGCGAAAAGTTTTTTGAACATAAGTGATATTTGGTTTTAAAACTTATCCATAATTTTAAAATTTAGTTTTATAAAGTATTTTACTCTATTTGATCTGTATTTTATGTTTAGCGAAATCCTTAATCAATAGCGGAGTTCGAATCTTTACATTTGGTATTCAAAGAGGAAATACAGTAGAGTTAGAAGCGATGGCATCAGAACCTAAAAATGAACACTGCTTTATACTCGATAGCTTTGAGAACATTGAAACACTTGTTATGCAAAAGATCAAGAATGGTCTGTAAAACACATTATTGAAAGCAAACATTTTTGAGATGTATTTGATTTGATCACTTTTTTTGATTGTATACTAAAACAGGCACTAAAGCGAAAAATTTTGAGCTCCAGTCACAGGATTCATGCAATTGGTTGTGCAAAGAACACATTGAATGTTGTGATGTGAACGCTAAATGTGTCTGTAATATCACTACAGGAGCTCCTTCATGTGTTTGTAATACAGGATATCATGGATCGGGATTAAAAGGTCACTGCAATGGTGAGTCTGTTCTTACCATCGTTGGCAATTATTTGAAAAAAATATATTTTTAAATTCTCAAAGATTCCAAATTTTCAGTATTTTCATGTTCTGAAACTGAAGTTCAAGTTTTTAATAAAGACTTGAATCGAATGGAGTGCCAGTGCAAAACAGGCTATATTAAAGTGAATGGTAAATGTGAGGGTAAGCGCTCTCTTTCACATTCCATTCTTTTTAGTTAACAGTTATATTCATTTTGTTAATTAGTTGTCAAGTGTCCGAAGTTAGTGCCGCCTAATAATGGGTTTTTCAGTAGTGAATGCAGTAATGTATATAACGCCGCGTGTGGTGTCATTTGCAAACCTGGTCATCAACTATTCGGCAAAAGTATTCGAATCTGTAAAGAGAACGCAACCTGGGATGGGGTCGACGCTAAATGTTTAGGTATTAGTAAGCAATCAAACTATACCTCTATTTTAAAATATATAATAAAACTTTTGTGTTTAACATGAATTTTTGGTTTATTTAAGTTAAAAAATGCCCGAAATTAATAGCACCACAAAATGGTAGCATTGACTGTACAACAGATGATTTTACCTTTGAAACCATCTGTCACTTCGATTGTGATTTTGGATTTCAATTACAAGGATCTCGTAAGCGGTTGTGTTTGGCCATCGCTTTGTGGGATGGATTGCCTGTTGTTTGTAAAGCAATAACACCTTTTGCATAAGTTTCTAATTTTTTATTCAACAACTATTCACATTATAAACGCTGTCGTTATCAGTATAAATATGAGCCAAATTTTCAATTCTTTTATCTTTGGTGGTGTTTAAAAGTTGAGTCAGTGTTTTGTTTATTTCTGATGAAACAGATTCTGCAAAAAAGTTTTTTAATTCATTGTCTATTCTATACATTTAATATCGTGTTTTGTTTATAATTTGATTGATTAATAGCTTTATAAATAATGTTTTAAATTAATTTAATTCTAATGGCATGATATCCGACATATAATGAGAATAGATTGGGTCCATTCCCACTCACATCCACTCAATTGTTTTGAGACTATATGCAAAACTTTTAGAACCCCTGCAGAACTGTCAAAACTGGAGATTTTTATAGTACTTTTTTACTTTTATCGGTAAAAATGAATAAAAATTATGATTAGTAGTAAGAAAAAGGAATCAAAGAAATAGAATCAGTACAGATTCAGTTAAAACAGAAATATATATAAATTTTATTTACTCGATGTCTCGTTCAGAATTCGATGAAACTATTGTTAGTAATACAGAATTACTTAAATCAGCGAAATCTATAAACAATAAAATGATTATTTGTAACTAAATCTGTATATTGGAAGAATATGTGGTCCCCCCCTTTGGTCCCCCCTTTGATAAATTTCTCCCCAGTTTTGGTATCGAAAAAGGTGGCAATGCTGCCCATGTCATGTATTATACTAAAAAATGAACCCTTACTTAAGAAATTGTTATTAAAGTAAAGGTTTTGCATATATATCAGCGCAGTTTCATTAATGCAAAATAAAATTATAAACTTAAGAACTTTTGACAAACAGTGGAAAAACTTTTAGAATACTAAACATATTTTTATCATAAAAACAAATTAACTTAATTTTCATTTAACCTGAGTTTACATACACAAGAGAACCCAATTAATGGGTTCTTTTCCTTATGCTGCTGTCATTGTAAACACAATTAATAACTATTATCTCTGATATGTTACAAATGGACAATCAATTCGGTTAAGTTTGAAAGTTCAAGATTACACTCAAACTTATTTGTAGTGTTATCTCAAAGATTTATTTTTAGACTTAATTGGTAATTAGCTTTAAATTTAATTTTGAAAACTTACCTGAAATTTGATAATCGAATTCTTTAAGGAATATTAATAAAGTCAATGTTGATATTACTATGTTATCATTGTTTATATTTGAGACGAAACAGTCGACAATTTTCAATAAACCAATTTTAGAGCTAAGTATTTGCACGTTTATTGGGTCTGTTTTAGTGAAATATAAAAATTAAACACTCTTTAAGTTGGTTAACATAATGATAATTTCTTAAAAACCTCTATCTTTTCACAACTTATATTTTTAAGCATATTTGTTGGTGAGCTGTGTGTTTCACCAACAAAATGTGGACCTAATTAATTAACGCATCGTCTCAGAACACATCTCATCCCAAGCCAATAAAACCATTAACATATCTGAAAAGTGAAAATCAAAGCCACTTTCGATGAGAATCTGTAAAGTTCTCGAAACGCTAACGTATGGCAATATATTTGTAAAATACGCTTAAAAATATAATTTGTGAATAAAAAAGTTTTTTAAGAAGTTATCATAAAAAATGAATACCATTGCAAAGATTGCAGAGACCACACATAGCAAACTCTCTCAAACTAATATCAGTTTCTTTTAGTGAATTCAAAAAAGTTGAAATTATATTTAATTTTCTGAGATTCTCGTAATTGATAGGATTGTAAGCGAAATTCGCTAAATTCGCGAGAACTTGTCTTTTTGCGTCTAATAATGATTTTGTAATAAATTAATTCAATTAAATCTCATTAAATAAAGCTATCAGTTGTTACCTTTTGATGTCGTGATATTAAATTCATGAAGAAGTTGTTGTAAATAATTGAATCTTTCTGAAGGGCAATATTTGTCATCTTTAGCCCCAAGTCGTCGATATTTTCGATATTTCGGCATAAAAACTATTACTTTAAAATGAAATTTATGTAAACTGTTAAATGATTTTCTATTTACTCCCAACGAATATAAGTCTAAAGTAATTTAGATAATCAAAGTTGGAAACTAAAGCTTAAGATTTAATCGCATAAAAACCTCTACAGTTAATTCACAAATGGATTAATAATTATTCAAAAATTTCCAATGAAATTAATATTTTACACACAATTTAATTTAATAATAAGTAAATTAATACTTTTATAATTGTAGAAATACAAAAATTTAAACATTGAATCTATTGATAGGCTTTCTTATTACTGATTCAGATTATCGTTTAACAGTGTTATAAATTCAAAGTTTGTTGGGCTTGTAGTCAAAGTGGTTGACAAAAGTCCTGTAATATATATTGCATCTAATGGTTAAACATGTATTTACTGTCGCTTGAAATAAAAAGAGTTGAAAAGCAACTAAAACTTTTATATTTTAGTACAATGTAGTAATGAATCAACGAAACACTCTGTACTGACTTTTTAATTTAGAATAATTGTGACTGCTATTACTCTAATTATACAATTCTTCAATTATAGCGATTTCTATAGAAGTATTCATATAATAACAATTGAAGATTCTATCTCTAAATTAAATGAGTGTTAGAGAATGATAGCGGAGCTAATTGGATAACATTAAGAGCATTGTATATAATTTGAGCTCAAAGTTTGGCATAACAGCAAATTTTATTAGACAATGACTGCGTTTAAACTGTAATTTTGAAAAGAATTAGAGCTTCTTTCTTATATAGATACCCACTTTCTTATTGACCAAAAATCCAGAACATTTGGCATTAAAAAAATTTTCATCTCTTATTTAATGATACTATTAATAGCATTATTTGTGTTATTTGAAAGGCAGGTGATAGTTGATTGCTGTTTGACTCGCATAATATCTTGAGGCAAAACTTGTAAGCCATGTAAGAAATACACACTAACACACAATCTTAAAGTAAAATAGAAGCTGCACTACAAGGACAGTCTAACTTGAGCTGTATTAATATAACTTATCGTACACATAATGCAAATCCAAACCCCAACAGTTTTAAAATTGAAAATTTCGGTTCACAACAAAATTTTAAATAAATCTTTAATAAAAATCTTAAAAATTTTATTAAACAACCTTAAAAATGAGCGTTTCATTGAAAATAGAGGGAAAAGTTCTCGATGTAGGAAATGTTGCTATTAATTGCTTCGAAAGATAATTATTGAACAATTAGTGCCATCATTCAAATCGATATATTGATAGTACATTAGTTAAACCTAACCTACCCTTAAGAAAGTCTTAAGAAAATTCATGAAATGCCTTTCATTATAAAATTTAAAAAGTAAAAACATTTTGATAAAAGTCTTATTAAATACTTTTTTAGATTAGAAAAAAATATTTTAAATTAAATGAATTAAAGAAAATAATCTGAACTCAAATCTGAATTTGTAAGAGAACTAAATAAATAAAAGTTGACAATTAATTTTATTTTTGATTTATCTTTATGTAAAATCTTTAATTAAAATGTGAAATTTGATTGATATCTTCCAAGTACTCGATGTTATAAAATCTAAATTTATTCTTAACAATACTTTAATGTGAGTTTCAATTATAAAATTCAAATCAGTTAAACATAGAAATAATTGATTAAAATGTTTGCTCAATATTTCATAGGTTTTGAGATTGATTAACATTAAACTACAGTTAAGAGGTTAGGTATTAAGCATTTCAATAGGAAACTGTACCCAAGAGTTAGTTTTAGAGAAAAGTATTGAAAACTATAGATATTTTCGCTTAAAAAAAGAATTGTTCGATGGATGGGCTGAGATGTTTGTGACCTAAAAACTTCCTTTTGGCTAACCTTTAGGTTTGTTTATGAAAATTTGGTGAATGAGTGAAAGTGGGTGCAGTACTGGTGCAGTACTGTAGTATACTTGAGTCCTGTGGTAGTTTTGGTGCTGTGATATGTTTCTTTAAGGTTTACTATAATATGATGTGTCGGCCCTCTAGGTTAGGGGTTCTCTGGGTCATACTCCTGTTTACTTCTTTAAGGTAGTAAACACTTTTGTTCGCTTACTCTCCCCTCTGAGACCTTTCAGGAAGCTTCAGAGCTCAAGTTTTATTTTCACTCTCATATGAAAGGATAAGAAAGTTGAGGCACAAAGAAAAAGAAGCCAAAGAAGCCAAAGCCAACGGCAATAATAAACTTTATCTCAACACAGTGTAGGAGTATATACAGTACGCATATCAAGTAATTAAAAATATGCTTAAATATGAATTTAATAAAAAATGTTATCACTTTCACTTTTCAGCAGACTGCGAGAGCACCTGTCTATAGCCGGCAATTGGTTCTCCTTATCAACTCGTGTTAGTTGTCTCTGACGCTCCCCTTCTTCAATATTCCCCCTGAGTTCGAATTTTCAATAACGGCCGTACAGCACACCAAATGCTATTCTTAGGAACTCGGAAGCAGCAAAACATCTATTGTAAAGCAGCAAAAGTTGTTTACTTCCCTGTGCTCTAATCTCGAAGTTCTAAAGATTTCAATAATAGCTCAAATATAACCAGCATTCACTACTAGTTGTTCTTCGTTACTAACATGACAATCACAAGCTGCTGTTCCTCTCATACCATCATCTTATAGCGCAAACTTTCATTCTCAATGGTCTACTTTCTAACTTTACTACTAGTACAGCAATGTTTCATCCATAAGAATCTTAACTATAACATATTCCAGATGTCTCACTTTAATTACATTATTTTGTTAATTATAAAGATCTCAAACAATTAAAAACATTTCTAATTTCTTGTAATAAATTTTAATGATGTCTGAGATCAAACAGTTAGTCCCATATAAGTGTAAATTCAATTATAGCATTATTTACTGATTAGATTAAGGGCTCTTAACATACAATTTAAAAACTAAGTCTTATCCTTAGGTTTACTGTTTAATAATTTATTGATCAGTAAAACTTATAAAAAGTTTAATATAAAAAGAAAACTCCATTAAAATACAAAAATACTATAAATGATTTTCATAAAATTTCTAAATGCAGTATTTTATCAATTTGTTACATAACGCAAATTCACAGTGAAATGACTTCGTGTAACCGAAACGGTTAGTACTTGTGATTTAAGTTTTTTTAAGCTTTCATATCAGTGTTTATGAGACAAAACACGGGAATTTCAACATTTGGAGAGCAATTACAAAAAACTTGAAGATGAACACATCAAGTGTGTGAAATCACTTTTCGCTGCAGAGATTGAGCTTAATATCATGCGAATTAAGCAATACATATACAGCACTAGAAGAGAGTTAAGTGCATCAAACTCTTACTCCTATATTAGGGTTCAAGGGCAGTGAGCGCACAACTAATATATACTTCATTGCTCAAGCATAGCACCTATCCATCGAGGGGCACAATGACCTGATAAATGTCGTGTTTAAATCAAACCGATTCATAAACTTGTTTCCAATGATATTCGATAGCTATACCTATGCTAACCTATGCTATACCTATGCTATACCTATACCCCTACTTCTATTCAATTTATCAGAGCCCACAACTCTATTTCGAAAACATCTCATTGAATGCGTTAATATTATGTAATTTAGTTTCATAAAAAATATCGTTACTGTATATCTATTTTTTAAAATCTGGCGAATATGCATGACATGCATTGTGGCAAATGAAATATCGATATAAGCTTCAGATAAATATCTTTACAAAAAATACGACATAAGTTTTGGACATTGACCTGATTATGAGAGGAGTAAGAATATCCCGTACATAACTAATGGCCAGACATGCAATGGGAGCGGTCATCGAGTAGGTCAGTGATGTTGTAGGTGTGGAGCATAAAGTAGAGGTAGAATAGAGTAAAAAAGGGACTCAAGCAAAAGGAGTTTGTCGTAAAAAGAGTCGTAAAAAGTCGCTTTTGGACAGATGTTAGAGTTTGGCGAAAATATTTTTTAAGTCTTACCTTTTTTGTAATGCAAAAAATTTGAGTTATTAACGCAACATTAACAAAGTTGCATAATGGAGGCAAACTGGTATAGGTATAGGTATAAACATAGGTATACTGACCTAACAAACCTATCCTACAACCAATGAAACTAGCAAAACAACTAACTCTATTACAGTTATACTCTAAGTTCTTTATCCCAAAAGCAGACGACATCGTCTGTAATCCTCTCTTATTACTGTACAGGTAAACATATATTCATTAGTACTTCTCAACATTTAACTTATAACTAAATCAATCAGATATTCAACAATTATTATTATCTGTTAACACTTTAAAACTGTTTTATCGATAATATCAAGATTTCGTAAAGATTTCATTTTTGTACATTTTTCCCCAGAAAGACATTGCTTTGAATCAGCTTTGGATAAGGGTTTAAATAATCAAACTTTTTGATTAATTTACTAAAATATCATTTGACAGAAATACTGTGGGTTTAAGACGTAGTAAA
The DNA here is from genome assembly GCA_034699485.1 of Nanhermannia elegantula. NCBI lineage: Eukaryota > Metazoa > Arthropoda > Arachnida > Sarcoptiformes > Nanhermanniidae > Nanhermannia > Nanhermannia elegantula. Next base: position 7,368 of record JAQGCH010001322.1, on the reverse strand, counting down.
ATATTGGAAAAAAGTTAAAAACAACTAAAATCTATTATTTGGAGACTTTATTCATAACATTAAAAAAATTCTATCTAAAGAATGTGAACAGAACTTAATCAAAAATTATTTTTGATTATAAAAACTCAGATATGACACAAATTAATAGTAACTTAAATAGACTAAAATCCTAAAGACTTAAAAATAAAGTGAATATAACTAAAAGACGTTTTTTTTATAAATGTCTGAAAGAAAATATGATTGATTTGAAGATTTATTTTTGTTGTGAAAATTAAATTTATTTGAATGAAAAACAGACTGAACTTAAAAAGAGCAAAAATTTAATTATCAATAAATTGACTTTAAATTGTAGTTTGACATTGAAATCTGATGTACTGTATGTGTAGTATTGTAAGTAACAGGTATTCATTTGACAGCAATATTTTCCATTATAACTTGGATTCTTTTTATGCCTGACTGCCTGCAAGTGTATAACTTTAGTACAGGTATAAGGGATTAGACCGCAGTACACAGACTTACTGTACTTTAACTCGTATGTGAAATTATGAAAGTGAGAACAGCTTTTCAAAAGTTTGCAAAAAAATAAGTCATCTTTTTATTTCTTTTCAATGCTTGTGAATTCAGTCAATGGGTTGTATTTATTTTTTAACTAAAAATTCTTCAACTTATTTAAAAGCAACTGCTTTTCTCACAATATTTGCTTTACCATAGACTAGAAAATTAGTAATATATGTGATAAATGCAGTCAATTTAGTTTATTTCAGAAACTAAAGCAACAGTTAATAAGATCCGGTCAAATATTGAATATATATGCGAAACACTATATATATATATATATATATATAATGCGAAAAAACATTAATACAAAATAAAATCAAACTTTCCAAAGGGTTAACATTCAAATAATTTGTTTATAGAAAGTTAAGAGAATATTAATAGAAAAAATGAAATGAAACATCACTATGAGTTGCTATTATCAAATTCTTTGTCTAAATATAAAAAAATTTTGATTACGCATCCATTTCTTTGAAAACGCTGTATATAATTAATGGATAGAAAGGAGTAAACTTTCAAGATTTTCATCGAGCATATCAATGATTCACATTAAACAACTATACTTTCCTTATTAGTGAGCCTTTAAGAAAGAAAGAAAGTGAATGTACGCCTGCCTTTAAAGACATTATCATTAGAATAAGACAACTGATGGATATGTAGAAATGCACTTAAGAGCAGCTGAACGGATGCAAGTAATTATTGCGACATTATATAAATCTTAGACCACGTAATTTGCCATCAAACTGTATGGTGTACAGTAATTCAATATATATAACAACAATATAAGACTATACCGATAGGTTTCCAATAAATATAAAATTGAAAGTTAAAATTGAAATAAAAGTAGAAAATTAATAAAATAAAAGCTAAAATAATGCAAAGTTTCGCAAATGCATAAAACTGTTATAATCTTGAAAGCGTGCAGAGAAGCGCAGGACAAAGACAAAGAGGGGATAAGAGGTATTTGAGGGGAAAGACAAAGACCCCACGAGTATGTTTTATTGTCAAGGTCAAGACGAAAGTCGAAAGTGAGAGTGCAGGTGTGTTCGTTAATTAGGATTTAGGAGTAAAGTGGTCGGACAGGTTTGCATCAGGCTCTGCAAATTGTATTGGGTTTAGTGACCTACACTCCAACGTCACGATATATTCGTCCTACTGGTACAGTGAATACATTCACGTATACCTTCAATATACTTTCAATATACCTAATTGTGATTTTAATTCAAATTAATTCAATTTAGGACAAAATCATTTATACACAACGCAAACAAAACTTGACAATACTTTCTTACAGTTGAGACTTTTGCCTATTATTGGCCGTAAGATGTGAGTTATGCCAATTCGGCAAAATGTCCCGCAAAAATGGGGGTTGAAGTTGATCTCTACAGGGGAGGAGTCCCGCAATATAACTGGTCTACTCTGTGAATATAGCCTCAGTCGCTACAGTAGTGAAAGTGGAAAAGTTCAACTCTGCTTTCAACTAAACTTTATTAGTTTGGTTTGGTTTAGCGGACTTTCAAAAGGTGCCCAACTTTGGCAACAAGTGCTTATCTATTAACTCACATAAGCAGTGCGTTATTCAAACGAGTTATTCATTTATTGGATATTCACTGGTATTATACAACTGAAACCCATTGCTTTCGTATTTTTGTGCATTCCTTTGGTATAAAAAATGCCAAAAGCTTTTCTCATACGAAAAAAATTGTCTGGACGGGACCACTGGCGACCAGTCACACCACCTCCCAGTCCAGACGAAGACATTATCTGTATTAAAAAAGATTGTCATAAAGAAGAAGGAATTTTGAAGACGACTAAAGATTCTCCGTTGAAAGTAGTGGACCATTCGTTAAGACATGCTTCTAGTCCAGCATATAGTGGTGTCATATTGTCATCGCCATCAAGTTGTTGTACAAGTGATAGTGATAATGATTTTAGAGGTATTTTTATGCTTATGTATCTATTTTTAGTTATTATTTACCAAATTATTTCAACTAATCATTACATGAATTGAATTCATTAATTTGTTATCAGTTAATACTCTATCGACAAAACGTCAGACGAATATTTAATTAAGATATATATCGTATAAACAAATTTTATTTCTGTCTTAATATAAGGTGTTATCAAATTGAGTATATTTGTATCAAATAATATAAAAACTTGTAGAACTACAAAAAGTATATAACTTCTTACAGTTTAGCAAATATTTAACTTAAAGCTTAGGGTTTTTAAAATCAAAGTTTGAAAAGATTTGAGTTGAAAGTGAAAAGTGTTTTAAATATATTTCGCTTTCTCTTTGAGACACAGAGTTTATGCTTTGTTATTGATCGTAACGGTTATTGTTTTCTAGGCTTTCAGGCAGATAATAAAATAGCAACTCTTCAACAAGAGGAAAATCACAGCATGAAAACAGGTATGCATTGAAACCTTGGCATTGAATTTGGTCAAAACCCTCAAAACCGGTTTTACTTATGCACACTCTTTAATATTGTTTTAGATTCTCCTGTAAGAAGAGTTTCCGTTATTCACACCGTTCACAAGCCTTCGCCAGCAATAATTGAATCGGCAGAAGACTCGTTAGACTCGCCTACAGGTCAATCACCAGCACCTCCCGTCCAAATCATTGCACAACGATTAGGTATTTCAATATATAATGGCTTTAATAGACATTCTGACCTAACCTTATGCAATATGAACTATAGGTCTACCGGTTCAAGTCGTCGGATCGCTCGAATTTGTCAACGGTGGACATGGAATTAAAAATCCATTGATTATGAATACCGGTCATCAGTCTAAGACTTCACACAGCATTCCCAATAACATTCCAGAAGATCCTCTCAAATGTCAAATATGTGGCAAAAAGTTCACTTTAGCCCGACTTCTGAATCGCCACTTGAAATGCCATTCAGACGTCAAACGCTATTTGTGTACCTTTTGCGGCAAAGGATTCAACGATACCTTCGACCTGAAAAGGCATACCAGAACACATACCGGTAAATGACTCACTTTTAGAGACACTTTATTAGAAACACTTTATTTACTTTTCTAATTATCTAATATGCAAAACAGGAGTCCGTCCCTACCGTTGCAACTTTTGTGATAAATCATTTACACAAAGATGTTCTTTAGAATCACATACTCTTAAAGTACACGGAATTGCTCACGAATATGGCTATAAAGAAAGGAGAAACAAAGTCTATGTTTGTGAAGAATGCGGTAAAAATTTGTTTTAATAGAATCGCATTTTATTGATATTCTGTCGAATAGATAATAAATGATAACATTTATTTCAGGCAACACAACAAATCAACCCGAAACTCATTACTTGCATCTCAAATGTCATCACCCATACAGTCCAGCATTGGCTAAATTTTATGATAAAAGACATTTCAAGTTTAATGACTCAGAATTTCCGTTTAAAGAATGAAAACTACTTTTGTAATCAGCACTTAAATTATTTTTAGAAAATGTATATTTGAAGGAAATCTGTGAAAAACTTTGTACAAAAGGATCCAATTATTTCATTATTAAAACCATTTATTCTTTATAAACAAATTAAGGACTTTGAACAGAATGATAGAGAAATTGTTTAAGACTGTTATGAAATTGAGTTTAAGATAATGTAAAGTTGAGATTAAATTAATGCTAATTTTATGTCAATAATGAATATTTAAGTTTTAATTATCTACAGCTATATAACAAAAGCAAATATCAAAATATTTTAAAATATGAACTGCACTCCAAATGAATGTTTAAATATTTAATAATTATTCTGATGTCTATTTAGATTTTAACAATTAATTCGCATAAAATTGTATTTTTAATGTGATACTATACTCATACGTATATTAATTTTCAATAAACTTTAACTTATGATAAACTATCGGTCATATCAATGAGTTAGCACTGCGAGTGTGTATTATAACAACCAATTCCAAAAATGCTTTTAGGGCCCAATTATTATCATTAAGGCAATGATAATGTATTTACATGTTCTTCATATGGCTTTAAATTGTATGCAAATTAATAAATGTGTACGAATCAAACGAATATGCATTAAAATGCATATTTTGAAGGCTTTTTTAAGGCTATTCGCTTTTTAGTGCATATTTTCCATGATTTTCTTAGAAAACATTGCAATGTTAACTACTAATAGAGAAAACTGACCTAAACTCTGGCTAAGAAACTATTTCAAGTTTTGCAAAATATTAAACGGAGAAAATAACCGTCAATTTGAAACTTAGATGTAACATTAACATTTAAAGAAGTTATAAAATTGATAAGTAACATCTTGTAATTCTAATTAGGTATATTCTATAGCTTTTAATAAGAATAGTATATGTTTTTCATTTGAACCTAATCTATAAAACATATATTTTTGCATATTTTCAATATTTTAAGCGCATAAATACATACATATTTTGAAATTCTTAAATACATATTTTCAATGCCCTAATTATGATGAATAGGGTCGCGATGTTCAGGTATTTACCTATTTTTTATTATAAATATTATTAAGTCTAGGGTTTCAGATATACACGAATGACATAAAAACAGGCATTTTAAGAGATTTTATAATCACCTAAAATCACCTATTTTAGTGGTTAGCAACTATTTTTAGGTTAAATAACTATTTTAGCACTTTTGTAGAAAATGTATTAGAAAAACGATGAGTTTTCCAGTTATCATATTTTTTTTCTTTAAATATTTTGCAAAAAACTGGCCCGAAAATAATTTTAAATTTTTTTGGGCTAGAAAGGTGGTTGTATACCAAAATTGTCTAAGAAAATTAATATATTTTGACTGGTCCTTGATATTTAGGATTTTTAGAAAATTTTTTGGATTGGAAAAAATTGTTTTTTCGGTATTTTTGACATAAAATAATCACCTTTTTTAAGCAACTAATTGTTGATTTTTAGCCACCTTTTTAGGTACCTAAAACACCAAAAAAATCACCTAAAAGTCGCGATCCTAATGATGAATCAAGAATCAGCATAAAATACTAAGCGTCATATATAACGCAAATAAATTTCTTTTTATTTAACATTTAAATGTAATTAACAATAATGACAAAAAATGAAATAACTCGAAGAGTATTTGGTTTACTCTAAATATATTTAAATCTAATCTTTCGATTAAATTCTTGTAAATTGAAAATCTCATTTTTAAGATGTGCTAAAACCAGACCACCCATACACCAGACCTTTTTAAGTTTAAAAATATTAATTAATTTGAGTTTGAGTTTAGGCAAACTTGAACTCAAACAAAATAATTTAAGTTAAACCCAAATGTTTGAGTTTACTCAAAAAGCTTTGCTATACACTTGCCTGCAATGTTGGCCTTTAGTTTACATACAAAATAATAGTTAACAACTATAAGATGAGATTTTGAACAGACTTTGTATATCAGTAAATATTATCCTAAGAATTAATGATAACTAAAGTTTCTTTCACGTGAAAGATAGCATACAATCGCATAAAATAACTTCGAATAAGACTAAGCTTTTTTAAACCCGTTATTCAAGTGTTAAAAACAAAGCCTTTACAGTAGAGAAAGTTTCAATTAATTGATATTTAGGTCAATAATTAACACTCACAGACATTTGATTAACATTTCTTAGTCTTTGTTTGAAAAACTCTAACGATAGAAGATATAAATCAATAATTTGCTAAAATTTTAACAATTATTTGAGGCATAAGTAATGCTTATTTGCATTTAATGACCACATGTACGAGTAGTTACACTTGTTTTGAATATCATTTGGTTCTGTTTATGAAAAGTAATTCAAATTATATAATAATTGACTGATAGGCTATAGAAAAAAGCTGAACACAACTGTTTTATTTGATAAACACAATGAATATTAGAGAAAGGGAGAGAAGTATAGCTTGTATTATAAAATTATCGATATTTGCAAGTTATTTAAAACTTTGATTAGAGAATAATTACTTTTCTGATTCATCTGAATTCTTTTGTCGTGAAACAGGGTGCTCAAGGGGTGTCACACCCCATACCCCCCCTCCCTGTGGATCGAATTAAAAATTTGGAAACAGATTACCAGAGATGTTGGGCATTAAACACATGATAGTTGTGTGGGATCACAATTTTTGCATAATTAACACTAATTTTAAACAGAGTTTGATTTATGTGTAAGAAGTGGCAGACATTCAAAACATGTATTGTTGTGTTTGTTGTGTTGGCATAACTTCGCGCAGTCGTCTCTTAAAGTATTTAAGTATTTAAGACAAAAAGTTTGAACCAATGCTCTCCAAAAACTTGTGATTTATTTACGAACTATTAATAGTATTTGTTATGAAAATTGTCTAAACTTATGATACTTTGGCTTCAATTTGGTTACAGATTATGCAAAACAGCATTTGTTTGTCAATCAGATTATTATTAAACAATTATTTTCTAAAAATAGTTTGTTTTTGAGTTATAAAAACATTAATAATCAGATAAACCATTGATATAAGTATAGAGGTATTTAAATAATAATTCAAATCCAAAGCACGTATTGTTTGCTGTCATTGAAAAAGTGCTCAAAATTGATATAAAATTTAGTCTTATGTTTGTCTCCCATTAGAGGCAGTGTTATGTGTGTTAACACATTATTTAACTGTTGTTTAAAATGTAAACAAAACTATTGTTTACATTAATTTAAAACAAAGTCAATAAAATTGATTCACAAATGGCTTTACTTTAATGACTTAAACAAAAAGTTGACTTACTTTTGATTAATACGTATGAGAAAGAGCTCAACAAAAAATTGATTATTTAGAAGAAAAGTTTGTTTCTTATAATAAACTCATT